>JAJDFE020000557.1:0-25064 GCA_021527465.2 Geoglossum glabrum | reverse complement strand
CGCCATCTGAGGCAGTCCACTCTGTCAAGAAATAAGGGGGAGCAATACTCGTAGCTGAGGGTTGAGAAATCCAGGGATGCAGTATCTGGAGATTGTCAAAATGGGAACTTGTCGGTGGCAGTTGTGTGGTGCGGCGAGAGCAATTCATAGCGGGAGTAATCCCACTTAACGCGATTTCCCTCGGTGTGGGATAAGTGCTTATATACGCATGTATCACTCACGGTGGGGACCTTGGCTCGAGTTGGCTCCCCGGCCGCACAACGCCATAAGTCGCTCCCTTCAATTTGCTACTAAAATAACGCTGCGACATTTTAGGAACCACCGGATTCCACCAGAATCCCCAGATATGTCTCTGACCGACGCTGCCACGTTGGCGGTGCCAAAACCACCTCCCTACAGCTATATCGACACCTAGGGAGTGTTTCTGACGAACTTCGGATCTGAGATAGGCGGCAAGCAGACTAAATTGGGGGGAATGCGCAAGATCGCCGGTGATTAGACCGTTACCCCCGGTAGCGGAATTACGAAAGGCCTAGGCCGGTGCAGCTTTCAACCTTGTCGACTTATAACAGCCCCTAAACGGGACCGATGACCTCGACAGCCAATGGGGACAGAGCCTTATAACAACTCAAGTTGCTATAGACTTTCAAGCCATTCTAGAGCGCCACGACTGGACTAAGCGTATCGGCGTTGCATGCTATTTTATTCGAAAGGCCATAGCAAAAAGGCCAAGCTGCATTGCCTACATGTCCTTAGGATCACAGACAGCACCACCCTCCAGGACAGACAGAATTCGAGGAACAGAACACCCCTACATGCCGGACATCCGTTGTAGGTATCGCGTCAAAGACTGGCTTGATTGCTAACTCGGAAACTGAGCTAGGTTTATATGGACAGACTCTGGCCGTCCTTCAACAAGAAAAGGGGTTGGACGCCCCCACGGAGGTTGCCTTGGGCAACCTCAATACGATGGGAGTGACTCCTCAAGGTCTCACCCGCGAACCCGGAGCACCTAGCCTGTCTTTACAGCCATAGCCACACAACAACCTATCCTTTCTAGAGACTACATCACCCTACTGCATCGTGCAGCAGTATTGCTCGTCTATGGTTGTTGTTGGGGCCAACTAATTCCATTGGGCGAGCATTATCTATGACTACAAATCTCTAACAGTACAGTCTACCGCCTTAAGAAAGCTTTGATATTTCTTTGGTTGGATTTCACGTCGGCTGGAAGGTCGGGCCCTCGCCAGTCCCTAGCTGGACGGCCGACTTGGTCTTGCATGGTTTGCGAATCAGTGTTCCAAGACTCTAGGTAATGGGCCACTCTAGGGTGGCCGCGTTTGATAGCAATGTCGAGCGGTTTCCATCGTCGTCCCTTGCATTGGTGTTTTCTTTGGCCTCTAGCAGCGTTCGCGAGGTAAAGTGGCGTCGTACTGAGGGAGTAGCTTGACTAGGCGGGGCTGGCCTCCTTTGCCTTTCGCGCCAACAGCGGCACCAGCCTCGAGCTGCAGCTCGGAAATATCGTACCGCTCTTCTTCGACCGCAAGTAAGGGGGTTTTCCCATAGGTAGATCTTGCATTGGCGTCGGCACCGGGCCCGAGCAGCAACCCAGCCACGCCGCAATGCCCCCTTAGCGATGCGATGGAGAAGGGCGCTAGGTTATCGACATCTCTTTTTGCGTTAACGTCCGCCTCGGAGTCGATTAAAAGTTCAACTATTTTTTCATCGCCAAGTTCCGCGGCAATGCAGAGTAGAGGACTGCCGTTTGGATCCCTTATGTTCGGATCCGCCCCCCAAAGTAGCAATACCCGAGCTACGGATAAGTGCCCTTTCTCTACCGCCCGCTGGAGTGGTCGAATTCGTTCAATTTCAAAGTTGACTTTCGCTCCGGACATAATTAGATTTCTAACTAGCTCAACGTCGCCCTCCGCGGCTGCTTCGAGAAGTCTTTCCTGGATCCCGTTCATGCGATCTAAAGCAGTCGTTATTAGCCCTTACTCTATCGAGAGATTGGGGGAGCAATACTCATAGTTGAAGGTTGGGAGATCGGGGGATGCAATATCTGGGGTGACCAAAATGGGAACTTATCGGTGGCGATTATGTGGTGCAATGAAAGCAGGTCTAGCGGGAGTGATCCTGCTTAACACGATATCCCACGGTGTGGGAGAAGCGCTTAAATATACATGCCGTGATGCATAGTAGGAACTTTGGCTTGCGGTGGTTCAGGTACCGGCCGGAAAGAGAATTGGTTTACTGGTCGCAAGCCATATATCGCCCCCTTTGTCCGCGACGCACGCCACTTCGGTTTGCTCCTATAATGGACTCCACGCCGCGACATTTTAGGAACCGCCCGCATCTACCAGGATCCCTAGACATGTCTCTAACTAGTGCTGCATTTCCGGCGTCAAAGTCACCCCTCAGACGGGCTACGTCGACACCCGGGGAATATCCCTAATGGTCATTGAATCTAAGATAGACGGCAAGTGGCTAAAAGAGAAGGAGGATACTCAAGATTGTCAGTGATTAGACTGTTACCTCCGCTAGCGGAATCACGAAGAGCTCGGGCTAGCGCAACTTTCACTCTTGTCAACTTGGGACGGCCCCTGGAGGATGCTAATGACCTAACAGCCAATGGGGACAGAGCCATAGAGCAATTCAGTCGCCATGGACGCTGCAGTCACCCTATATCGACATTAAATACCATTTTACTCAAGAGTCCACATTCCAGAAGCTAATCCACATTGTCTACGTGTCCTTGGGATCACAGACGGTGGATATTTTCACCAATATTCCAGGACGGACAGATTTCCATGAACACTGCCACATGATAGGCACCTGTTGTAGATAGAATATCGCGGTAATGGGTAATGATTGACTTGATTGCTAGCTTGGGAACTCAGCTAGGTTTATATGGATGGTTAGTGGCCGTCCATTGACGGGAAAAAGGGTGTTGGAGGCCCCCACCTTCGGTAACCACGCTAAATCGCCACCTAGAGCGGTTGCCACAGTCCAGGGGTTCAATTACTATTGGAGCATTCTCGATATGATAGAAGAGACTCCTTAGGGTCTCATTCACGAATACAGGCCACGCAGCTTATCTCCATGGCTTGGTCACTTATGCCCTATCCCTTCTAGAGACTACGTCATCCTGCTACATCACACAGCAATGTCGTTCAGGCCAACTAGTTTCATTGGGCAATCGCTACGACTACAAATCTACAATGGCGCAACCTGTAAACCAAACCGTCCCAGTACAGTGCAGATGACGTTAGCTTGGTTACGTTTCGCGGCGGTTAGGAGGCGAGGCCAGTCTCCATTCCGAACCAGGCGCTCAACTTGGCGCAGTACGGTTGGCGACTCAGGGTTGCAGCACATCAGGAAGCAAGCGACGCTTAGTTGGCCATGATTGATAGCAACAGCGAGTGGTGTGTCTCCTTCCAAGTTCTAGCGAATTAAAACCTGGACTACCGCCTTATCACCAAGTTCCGCTGCAATACAGAGAAGTGGTTTGCCATCCGCATCTGACATGTCTGGATCTCCTTTCCCCGACTTGAGCAACATCTGGACTTTGTGTGAGTCTCTTTTTTCTACTGCCGACTGGAGTTGTGGGGATTCTTCGCCCACACCGGCGTCCTTCTCACTTGTCGCAACATGCGCTACAGCATCATAAGCTATCCTGCCGCAGAAATAGGGGAGAGCAATACCCATAGCTGAAGGTTGGAAAATCAGGGGATGTAATAACTGCGGTGATTAAAATTGGAACTCCTTGGTGGCAATTGTATATTTCGGCAAGAGCAAGTCATATAAGTGAGTCCGCTGCCATGTCAGGAGTTACCTTGCTAAGCACAATTCCCCGCAGTTCGGGCTGGATACTTAAATACGCATGGCCCTGCGGTAGCGGCTAAAAGGAGTCGACTCACTGGTAGCGCAACACCGTAAATGGCCCCCTCCGTCCACGTTGCAACCCACACGTCGCTACATTTTAAGGACCGTCGCATCCACTGGAATCCCTACTTATGTGCGGGGAACAGGGCTCGCGTCGAAGTTAGAGAGATGTTGGATCCGCAGAATCAAGCTGCCCAAGTTCGGGTACCGAACCACGGTCATAGGCCGTGTAGAGCAGACTGGGGGCGCGCATAACCAACCCCATTGTAATTGATGGGACTCCAGATCTCGAGGCCGGATAAGCCCAGATTATGGGACAAACCTGACCGCCCTCATTTGGTCAGGATATAAAGAGGACGAAGGGGATTCCCTACCACCTGCCTCGGCAAATGGCTTAGAACATGAGATGGAGATTCCGTTACAAATACGAGGAGCAAGTAATGTTGAATGGTTCAGTTCAATTTAGTTACATGAAGTGCACATGACAGGATCTATATAGTAATCGGAGGTGGCGTTGACTCTTCGCGGTGTCGAGAATAGGGGTAGGTTTCGACCTCCCCATTGCTGCGAAGTTGCCACCGTTGTGTGCAACAGGTCCCTGTCTATATGTCAGACCTTGATGAAGACAGTAGTGCTAGCAATGCTTCTGGTCCGTCTGCGAGAACTTTATCCCGTCCCGACACCCAGTACTAGGGTACAACTTACAGTCTTTCCCGATACAGAAGAAGGCGAACGAGGTTTCATGGCCTATTTACTTTCCATACGACGTGTCCGAGTCCCTCCGTCGTAGAGATAGTTAAAACCTCGCCCATCCAGGCCAACCTGGGGGCTCATCCAATCCTGAGGCTGGGGTTTGGTGGCCTCTCCCACAAAGCCATTTCGCCTCAAATGGGGCCTTTTGGATTGTGGCGCGACATTAGTTGCGCAAGGATGCGAGACAGCCACAAATATCCCGAGCTCGGTGGCTGACATCAACCCCTATTACAGGCAGCGCTCTTCACTATTGTGCGTTAGGAAAGTGTTTCACAGCTAGGGAATCGAGTTATTATTACCGCCCGCTTCCAGCAAGATCCAAGAAGCTATCAACAGTGGAGCTCGTTCGTCTAACCAGAACAGAAGTTGTCTTGCGGCAGCCTCTCTCCGCGTTGACCGTGCCGATACACCCGACCCTCCACACGGTCAACGCCCATAAACTCAGCGAGCCCCCGAATCCTTCCAGGCGACAGACGCGAATCACAAGGAAGTCTCCCCCGTTGAGGGGAAGCTATCTGGGTCAAGGCGTTGTTAGTACGCCTCGATTACCCCAAACAGACGGCAATACCTGCTCGTGGCACTGGCAAACCAACCAGGCGTCATACTACCCAAATGTAGGCTCCAAGTCATCACAGGCGAATCACTCATGGGACGAGCATGAGTCCTTCCGGCGAATATTGAGCAACATGATTGCGGGCCACCTTTCACTTTCTATCGGTCGCGGCCTCCATCAGGGTCGCACTCTATCCTAAACCACCGAAGGGGTCTTTACCCAGCCGACGACTCGTCGATGAGCTTACGAACGTGTACGGGGACTACGCGGTGATCCAGATATGGTGGCCGACCCGTCGCGTGCATGAACGACTGACTGCGGCCGGTGTTCGCGAGCCAAAATACGCGTATGCTTTTATTGGAAATATGCTCAGCCGACTGCCCCGGCAGCTTATGTATCGGAAATCGAGATTCAACGCCTTCTTATAGTGGGCTTGCATTGGACTATTGGGAATGGGAGGAAGGGAAAATTAGGGCTGGAGCGGTGTAGGGAGTCTTGATTAGGATCATTGTGGTACATGTACGTGCACTGAGATCTCGCCATGCGGACTTTAGCACCGAGATATTTTATCCGCACCAGTTCAACTAACACCCAGAGATGCCTCAGACCGGTATCCCCAAACCCACCAAAGAAGGAAAAAAAAAAGCAACATGAGTAAGATAACAAATCCGACGATTATCCCGACCCACCCGCCCGTAGTCACTCCCCTCTTGCCCTTATCCTTGCGCTTCCCAGAGGCGTGTGTGAGACCGGGGCTGCCCGTACCAGCAAATTGTGTAGAACGCCGCGTGAGAAAGTTGCTGGACGGAGAAATGGCAATTGGGGTTGCGGTAGGAGTAAGGATGAAAAGGGCAGCCAGGAGGAGGATAATGCCGCTGACCGAAGGGAAGATTGCCGGGCGCATGCGGTGGCGGAAGTGTAGTCCTAGACCTTGCGAGGGCCGGTGGTAATTGGAATAGAGATACTGTCAATATTTGATAACTGTTCCAAGAGTCGACAGCGGAACCGGTCGCAGTAGTAGAGCAGTAACGTGGTAGAAGGGCTAGTTTGACTAATAATGCCTCTGCTGAATTTCGAAACCGGTTGGGATACTTGGTCGGAATTTCCCTAATAGCAGTGTTGAGGGGTATTCTTGGGTGTGTTGCGAGAGGGAAAACATCGTTGATTCTGGGTGGGGTTCCGGCGGTTATATAGTTACTGTGGATCCTTTGCTGACGTAAACGACCTGAGTCCATCCACCTAGTGGGAATCTGCCCTAACACGAATATATACACTCGCACTGCTAGGGTTGCATGGCTCGCGAACCCCTTTAAAGCTGAAGTAGGTTGTTTCTATTAAGGCGGGGAGTAGAATAGATTGGATTGCATATGTACAGCGATCGTATTGCTTGCTAGAGGTGGAAGAGGAAGAGAAAAAAATTTTCGTTGGGCGCGAGGGCGCTAAACCAACCGAATAGTAGCTAGTACTAATTGGCTTGCTCCTATTCCGCGATGCAACTCAACAGTTTCTTGTAGCTTCATCAGTCAATACACTTTTTGTACATAGTATAATACACGAATAGACCCCGTCCGTCCACTCGTGATCACGAACCCTTTTTCCGTGAGCATGTGTACGAGCTCGAACCAGCTCGCGGCCCTACACGACCTCAGTCCGAGCCCGAGCACCTGCTCCTTCTACTAGAAGAGATTCCCTGACATTCGAAGTTGCTACTCGAGAGTGATACCAAGTTCGGCGATCCCGCCCTAAGATCACAAGAGAAGGTGGACATATTCGGGGTCAGAAGTAGCGCTAGAATGAACAAAATAACGACAGACTTTCTTCCCCATTCTTCTAAATATATAGTCTTTATAGACCATCTTCAAAAGGGGCCCTGCGGCTGCCAAGTCGGTAGCCACGTTGAAAAGTGTCCAAATAACTCAATAGGGTCGATCCCCGGACCCTGGTGACTTTATAACATTAAAGAATTTGAGAATTGAAGGAATGTAATTCATACACATATGGGATATATCAACCAGGTAGCCGACTATCCATCCACACCGCCCACCTTACCCACCCACTCTGGGAAACTCTGTCAGAAACGAGAACACAAGTTACTCGCTCTTCAGACTCCCCTCTTCGTGTTCCCCCTGCCCCCGACATGCCCTCACCACGACTGCTAGGAGAAGCAATGCTAATCCGGACGCGATGGTGATTCGGACAATCATCCAAAGGTTAATCATGTTGTATTGCCCATCATCAACTGCTTTTTGAATACTGCGGAGATGTAAAGTGCCGAAAGTTCGATGCACGTAGATTGTGAATAGGGTAAGGTTGAGAAACAAGTTGTCGGAGGCGTAAACTAGAAGAAAGGTGAGATTATTGGGACCAACTTGATACTTGACAAGGGAGGCGGTATCGCGGTTTCTATCTTCGGGAGATCCGAGGACTCGGTAGACGAAGAACCAAAGTACGACCATGGAAGAATTGAACATAGACAGAAAAGAGGCTAGGTTCCCGAAGTAGATGGCGAATAGGTAGGGAAGAGTCAGGGCCTAATTGGATCAGCTGTAACCAGAGGTGTTCGGAGGGACGGAGGGGCTTACAATGCACCCGATTTTTATTAACTTATTCCGCTTATGAAATTTTATGGGCATTTTGTTGATTACCAGGAGCTGAAGTCCTTAAAGCTCAAAGCAGAAGCAAATACGCTGTAGTCACATCCGTTAGCTGTAAGACGTTCCTATCAATGAATTACCATACAAACCAAATCGAGTTGTTGGGGTCGGAATATTCACTCGTTGCGGAAAGCGTCGAAGAGCAGAAAGGAAAATGTTGCCTTCCGAGCAGAGGTATCGTTCCCGTTAGGATAAATAGCCACTTGCTGAGTGCCGAGGTAGCTGGTGTTTAACTATGTGCGTTCGTTCTGCAAGATAGTAGATCCCGCAACTCGCGCTGCAAGAGCAATGGGACATTCCGGCCGGGCGCAGGTAACGGGCGACTTCCGCTGGCGTGTCTCAGCGGTTCTGTGGGTCCCCCAGGCTCTTTCTTCCCGCAGCATGCCCCATGTACGGTGGCGCTGCAACTGGGCGGGTAAATGCGTTTCTCGCCGCCCTTGCATGGGAAGGCACGGCGACCTTGCAGCCTGGGAGCCTCGTCTGCAACAAACGCCTGCCCAGGCGTCATCCGCCAACAATTAGAGCTTCGCCCCCAACCCGTTAGCTCGCCACCCGCTTCCGCCCATGTCCCTGCGCGCACGCCCCGGAAAAAAAGGACGGCAGCGACCCACGGGTATGCGAGCATAGCTCCAGCGAAGGGCATTGGGCGCACAGAGTCCATCGGGCTCCCTCCAGCGCGAGTCCCGGTAGCGGGCATATTCGCGATCCGTTTAAGCGCCGTCGATCGGAGCGCGAGACCATGTACGATATGCATATTTTGATACTTGAGCGAGTGTGCTATTCCCAGAGAAGCTTAGACCTTATGGACGTTCGTACATGAAGGGCGGACCTAGCCGTCCAGACACAGCGGCTCCTCAGATTGCAAGACTGGCGCAAGGCCGATCTGCAATTGCAACAGGCTCTGGAGCGACATGCCGCCGCACATGTCCGTCTGAACCCCGTAATGCGCAACAGTAGGTCCGCCTCGTGCTCCACGCTGGTATCGGGTACGGCTCGTGGTGCCTCGTTACTATTATCCCATGGGCGGATGTGCCTCCATCCCCAGTACCAGTGTGTACAATCGCAGGCCACAATTCTTATGTCATGCTTTGTTTGAGATTAGGGTTGCTGCTACGAATATAGTCTATACCAAGTAGGATAGAAGCCGTGTAAAAGAACCGGGCGCATTAGTCTGCGAACAATACAGTTCAACCGCACGGAAACATGACTCCCCCGTGGAGCATTGACAAGTTGGCTTGCTTGGACTTACCGTTTCGCGCAGTATCAAAAGGCTTCGTAACGCTACCCGCAGGCATGTTATCCAGACAAACCGCCCTCATAGGTATTGTCTTCCCTGTCTACCAGCGTATTCGGGCTATAACGGCAGAGCTTCCTTCCTTTGTCCGTTATGATGTCGATCCCACTCGGATACTATTGTGAGTTCCGATCGGCCCCACGCCGAACAACGATTGTCTCTAACGGGCGCTGACGATACCCCTAAGAAGCGGGAATGGATACGCTACTCCAGATAGCATCGCGCGTGCAGTCTCAGCGGACGACGACGGGTCCTATCGCCGCCGATACGGTCGTGGATTGGTCCACTACGCTTTATCTAGGTTTCCCAAAGCAACGGGGGCTGCTGCACACTCTTTTGCTGCCCGGGAGTTGGTGACTCGGAGTACAGGCTTGGAGGCTGCCTCGATGTCTGCAGAGCTGGACCTGGGCTACCTGGGCATCGGTATCTCTAGAGGCTCAGAAGTGGACTCCACTCTGCGAATTCGCCTCGTCGCTGGGGCGCCTTAGAAGAAGTTGCGGTGCGTCGGTCGGCAGCCTTTGTCCATGTCCTTTCAGCAACCGCGATGTTGAGGCCGACGTGGCCAATGAGCGAACGAAGGTGAACGAATGAGTTGAGTATTTGGTAGTGTTTCCCACAGTAGCATGTGAGCTCGGTACGTCCTTGTAAAAGTCGGAGAGCGGAAGCTAGCGAAGAAGCGCTGAAGGGAATGCCAACGAAACAGCGGAAACAAACGACTCTACTAGGCTCAGGCGCCGCCACGTCACTTTCGGCATCGCTAGATCGTTGTGGGTGAAGCTTGCCTTACTCCAACCAGGTGTTCCAGCCTACCGGCGCGCTGTCAAAATCGTTCTCCGGAGAGAGTTATGGACGTCGTGAAAAGAAGCCCTCATTATCACGGTTAGCCAGGTTTCGTACTCGCCATCACCAGATTTCACGACGTGATCGGTGGTGACAATGCAACTGGGCACTCCGCCGGCGAAGGGCCGGTTAGGTACAGCGGCCCAAGTCGTGGACTGGCGGGTTCGTTGGCGACCGCGTCGTGGTCGGCCTGTCTGTCGCTATGCAGGGTAAATAGGGAGGGAGTATGGACAAAGGCCATGTAATGCTTAGATCAAATGGGGGAGGGCACTCCTTACTTCTCGATAGGGGGCCGTAAACACCAAGGAATATCCCCCCCCTGATCTCCAGCTGCTTGGGTGCGGAGGCTGTGGGAGCGGATCAAACTGGACCGGTGGCGACAGAGCACCGCCGCAAACAGAGCGCACCCCCTTGTATCTTGGGGTGTGGTCGAGAGCCTTACTCGGACTCAGCTTAGGCCGGCCTGGCGGACGTATAGTTGCCTTGCTGGATCCCGTATTCCGGTGGTGGGCTGCCGGGGGCCCACCGCTCCGCGAACAAAATAACGCACCTCGTCAAGGGGCTGTTGCGCTGAGAGCGGTGGGCACTGTTGCCGATGGCGGGATGTAACGCTGACAAGCCACGGAATGACAGAAGCCCATACTGGATGCCGCCGTGACTCCGCTGCAAGGGAGTTTCATTTTATCTGCCTAATTATCGCCTCAAACCCTATTCCCCCCTCTCACCAAACAACCACGACTTTGGCGGTTTACAGGAACAGGGGCTGGTGACGCCAATCACTGCATCCTAGCATTGCTGCCGGGGAATTGGTGGAGTTTCCAGAGATACCCGGGGGGTTCCGCGCCCGACAAACACCTCCACAAGGAACGGGGATGGGCGGTATTTCTCACCCTGTTCCCATTAGGCAGAAGGAGAGTAGAGTATACTAAATACAGGTTGTGTCTGACAATATAGCTAAAGGGGGCCTCCCAAAAAGGTGGTAAGGCTGACTGCACGAAATTCCACTCGAAAAAAGGCAAAAAGCCATATCAAGATAAAAACACACGTCAAAAAATAACAAGAATGGAAAGAAAATGCAAAATCGTAAGCCCGAGGGGGCCAATTTTGTAGCAGTAATGCGGACGCTGTTCCAGCAAAACACGTGGTAGCCAGGCCGCGGTATGAGGTTGTCTGTCCGCACAGCGCGCGCCGTACACGCCTATGTACTGAACCGAAGCGGGGCTAGCTAGCGCCCTTCACCGGATGGATTGTGCACACGTCGCAGCAGGTTCTGTTGAGAATTGCGGCCGGTGAGCGAAAGGGGTTGGGTCGGGTCAGCCAGACAACCGGCCACGAGACGCCTGGGGTCGGGGGTTCAGGCGGAGAGGCTTGCCAATGTCGATGTGAATATTTCGGTGAAGGAAGATGCGATTTGGTTCACCTTTCACTCAGTACGCGATATTCCGACCGTGGGAACTTTCAGGTCGCATTTGTGTGGCGAACAGAACCAGGCTGCGAGGCGTTAAGAGCGCGAGTGTGCGTGGCGCGGCTGAATTTGTCGCGGCGAGCGATAAGTGATTCAGCCTCAATCCAGAAAATACTCTTAATGTCAAGACAACCTCAGTCGTTGCTACGCTGCTCGTCAGATACATCATACATTGCACCCTCTGGTACTGGCCGACTCGATTGAATGCCTTCTATTCTGTCACTCTGTTGTCATACCGAGGAATTCTTGTCTCCAATATGCACCAACTGCCCGGCTTTCTATACGAAGAGAGACTTGCGGGCACACGTTACTAAGTGTCCCTGAGGCTTTGACGGCTTCAAAAGATGCCGGTACGGAAGTTGCCCCAAAGAAAAGGATAGTACAAGAGTAGGTATCTCGCTCAAACATCTAGAATGGTCGGTATTCACAATGTGAGTAGGGACGCGTCGTTCAAGTCGGCACGAGTAATACGTGGCTTTAAAGATACCGGCTCGGGAGAATCAAGTCCTCGAGTCGGCCTCCCTGCTGGGGTGACCCCAACTGGACAAGCACAACAGTAGGAAGAGACCGATGACACTACAACCGTGGTGGATTCCCTCGCTCCGTCGTCTGTCGCTTCTCGCAAACGTTCCGCGCGGTCGGGTCTAGACTCTCCCGTTCTTTCATAAACCAGCTAGTACAACGTCAGGCGAAGGTCAGCTCAGTTTCGCCTGGCAACCTCACTCGACAAGGCTCGAAGGATTCGTCCTACACCAAGAAAAATCCTGCACTTGTGCTTCAACCAGAGACCCGGCCCATAAGTCAGGAGCGACTCGTGGCTGAGGTCAAGGGTATATATGCAAGTCTTGTAATGGTTGAAGCTAGGTGTGTCGACGTCAACAACAAGCAAGCTAAAGATGCTCAAGAGGCTGAAGCCGGTAAACAAACAAAGCTAAACAACGAGCAGTGGCAAGCACTGATTGCCCTTCACCGGACCCTCCTACAGGAGCACCACGACTTCTTCCTTGCATCCCAACACCCCTCTGCGAGTCTTGCTCTCCGCCGACTGGCATCAAAGTATGCAATGCCGGCACGCATATGGAGGCATGGAATACATTCCTTCCTGGAACTACTCCGCCACCGGCTCCCCGACTCCCTGGAGCACATGCTATCCTTCATCCACCTGGCATACTCCATGATGGCGCTTCTCTATGAGACAGTTTCCGCGCCCGAAGATACTTGGATAGAGTGCCTTGGGGACCTAGGGAGATTGGATAGAGTGCCTTGGGGACCTAGGGAGATATAGAATGGCGGTCGAAGATGACGATATCAGAGACCGAGAGGTTTGGACAGGAGTAGCGCGCTTCTGGTATAGTAAAGCGGCCGACAAAAGCCCCACAGTCGGCAGACTTTACCACCATCTAGCGATCCTGGCACGGCCAAACGCATTGCAATAACTTTATTACTATACCAGAGCTCTCAGCTGCGTTCAGCCGTTCCTGAGTGCTAGGGAGAGCATCCTCACACTGTTTGATCCCATCTTAGGCGAGACCGAACCAGTATTCCATCGCTCTCCACCTGTTGACACAGCTTTCATTAAGGCGCACGGCACTCTGTTCACGGGGGTTAGCCTGGATAGCTTCGGTGATGTTGTCGCTCAGTTCTTAAGCCTGCTGGATAATAACATTGGCCGGGTCACTTCGAAATGGAAGGAACAAGGGATCTACATTGCTGTTGCAAACTTTGCGGCCCTATTTGGATACGCATCTAAGGACAACCTACTCCGGCATGTGTACACCACGGAGCAGAGCAGTACTCACGAAGTTCCGCCTGATACAGTATCCCAACGTGATGTGAGAGCAAATCCGAGCGGGTCCAGGTCTGGTGGCGGAACACACTCAGACCCAGTCGGAAACGAGAGCACTAGCGAGGCTAATGGGAGCCAGGCCGCCCAATCGAAAAATTATAGCGGACAATCGTTCCGTTCCTGGTGGGAAGTAGGCGCGGAGGATTCTCACGAAACATCGAAGGATGTGGCTGCTTTTGCCAACGCGAAGTTCTTAACCTTCGCAACACTTGACCTAGTCCTGCAGCGGATAGGTGATCCTAATGTACTCCCGCATGCCCACATTTCTCTTGTCTTCATGAATCATGTGATGCACTCAGAGCCGGCTATGAAG
Source organism: Geoglossum glabrum (assembly GCA_021527465.2). Taxonomy (NCBI): domain Eukaryota; kingdom Fungi; phylum Ascomycota; class Geoglossomycetes; order Geoglossales; family Geoglossaceae; genus Geoglossum; species Geoglossum glabrum. Next base: position 11,461 of record JAJDFE020000557.1, on the reverse strand, counting down.
CTTATGGAGAAGGGGTTCCCTTGGGAATCCCTTGCTTCAATGCTGAATACTCTTGTCACTTCATATGATAATTTCCGGCGGGTAGAGGACAGCAGGTTTCCCGAGCCTGAAAAGGGAGTTGGACGGCCACTACCAGAAGACTTCAATATTCGGGGCTTGGAATGGGCTGCCTCTTACTACCCAGACGGGTGGTTTGAGAAAGCCCTAATCGATGATGAAGAGAGGACCCTCGAGCTTGCGTCAATGACTGCGGACAGGAAGGAGCGTATCTTGTGGTTGGCATATCAATTAGCCCAGGTAATTCTCTAGGGCCTATTCCACCAGTTCGACCCGCTAACAGCTCCAGTCCTGCCATAGCCTAATCTATGACAAGACCTCCAAGGCGTTTTCGGCTGCGCCAGTTGATCAGGCCCATGGCTGGCCCATGAGACATGGTACTTCCGAGCGAGCCGAAATCCCATCCAGTGGTAGAACTATTCGAGGCAATGCCGTGTACGTGAAGGTCGAAGCCATAGAGCAGTCTCGTACGGGGCCACAAGCACCCGAAAACGGTTCGCTCGAGGCACTCGAACTTAGGATTAATGCCTGCTCGATTCGGAAGCTGCTGTCATTGCGAGCGCGGACGCAAAGGAACCCCTGATAGCTGGCTATACCGTAATCTACACGCTTCCCCGATTTAGTGGAATCAGCCCGACCTAACTTATGTGTTAGATCATGGTCTGCGATACCGGCCTCCTTCTAAGCTATCCCGACCTATTCTTGCTAATGACTAAGGACCCTCGATGGTCCGTTGTGATACCGAACTCCGTTATCGTTCAGCTGACAGGCCTTACGAATGGTCGGGCCTCTGCAAGCCAAGCGGCAGCGGCTCTGTATGCAATCAAGGGTGCCATCGAAGGCGAGTGGAGCCTCGATATTGTTACATCGGAAGGGGTTTTTATAACGACCGAAGAGTGTTTCTATAATGAGAACTACGGCCGTAAGATAGCTCGCACGCCTAGCGACTTTATTGTTGAAACCGCGAAAATCCTAGGCCCAGAGTGGTTTCCGGAACATCACAAGGGTCGCAAGGCCAAGTCAGTCGTCTTTATCACCAACAATGAAGATATGCGACGGAAGGCAAGTGGCAACAGCGTGACCGTGATAGGCGCTTCAACGGTCGTACTCGATCTCTGTCGACGAAAACTCGACTCCAATAGCAGCTCGAAGACCTGACATAAACTTCCCCCTTACAGTGCTCCCGACTATGCCCTCGACTAAGCTAATATGTCACGCCCACGCCGTCTATTCGTCCTTATATCCGCGGAGCTCTGACTTTACTCTGTCGCATCGCATTTGTCGTTGCTAGCTCCCGACTGGAAAAAGAGGATCGAAGTGAAGAGTACCCTGGTTTTGGCTGGACTCGGATGGCGTCAGAACTTGTGTGAAAAACTGTTGGGGAAAGGGATCGAATTCCATCCAGCGACAGCCTTGGAAGTGCGAATTTGGCGGTGCCTCTTGTGGTGGGGGGCGGGATCATAGTCTCTTTCAGTTAGACGTCGTCCTCCCTTACACCTTCTCTCTGCAATTTACGCTCTCCTGCTTCATATGCCCTTGACAGAGTTGCAGTTTCATACGGCCGAGGAGGCACCCGCACCACTCGCCCACATTTGAACTTCTGTCGTCCGTCATGTATTGTCCGTAGGTTATTCCTTTACTGTTTCTGCAATATGCGAACCCGGATGTATTCTATTTCCGGTATTACTTTTGTTTGCAGCCACTCTCTTGCGGCTCTCGTGAATTAAAGCTCTCATACACGCGTTAGCGCAACTCTCTCATTACAAGGGCTGAGGTGGGAGATTGAGTCCACGCTCTCGTTCACTTTTCTCGTAAGGTACTCAATGCAATTTGAATTTGTCACCGCCAATGTTAAATCATCGCAATCGTGTATCTAACCTCGCTCGTAACAATCGTCCCGTTCTACCAACATCGTTTTTAGTCCCTCTGCTAACATGTTGAATTGAATTTATTCTACATTCCGCTCGATATTCCGTGTTTGCATTCAAAGGACCTCCCGCAAATGAATGAAACTCTTGTGACATAGGACCCGCGAATATCCGACGGCAACGACGATAAGGCTGTCCAGGGTGATTATTCCCCTCACATATGACAAGCTTTCACGTTTTATATTCCAACCTGATATCGATCGCGATATTTCCTTCAGCGCATGGTTAATTTCCACCGGTTGATCAAACGTTGGATTATTCCGCGAATTGGATGCGATAAAGGCCGCAGGCTTAGAGAGCCCCTGCTTTTTATCCCCAAGCAGGTCCCCAAAGCGGGGTGTACACCGAACCGCCACCGAAGACGAATTTTCGTGTACGCACCCCCCAGTAATACCCACACAGTCGGAGCCTTACCCACCAGTATGTGTCCCAGAAGACACAGGCCGAAGGCAAAATATAAGGGAGGAAAGGGAGAAGAGAAGAGTGTCGGTAGTAGGCACAACGCAGTAGGGTACGAGAGGCACGATTATAGATAGACAATAGAACTTAATCAATCCTAGTTAACATAAATTTCTAGACCTTCATATAGACTATCGCGCTTAGACAACCGTTGAGGTTGTTGGGGCGTTGACCCCTTTTCGCCTTAGTGACAAGCACATGACCCTGCCAACTGACAAAGGCGGGGTGAGATGGCGGAATGGGCGTGGAGGCGAAGACTGCGAAAGAGTAGAAAACGGTATGAAAGTTTCGAAAGAGTGGGGTTCAAAGGGGCCGCATAGAGAGTGTCCAAAAATAGACGCTAGTAGGATATTGAAGCTTCCAACGTTGCATCGGACGTTCGGAAGTCTGTGACAGAGAGAAAAACGGTAACCTGGGAAACTTTAAACCGAATGACCGAAAATAAACAACCACTCATCAACTGAAGCTCCACATTGGCTATCCCAACACCTATGGCTGGCTATGGCTTGCCCTCAGAGCTTTGGCCCTTTTGCTAGGGCGAATCGATAAAAGCGGGAGCTAGAGGTAAAGAGAGTAAAGACAGTACGGAGGTAACAGAAAGGCTGAAAATTAAACCATGTCACTCCATTTGGGAACAGTTGGTAAATCCAAGCAATCATGAACTAGCGTCGCTTCGTATGGATAAAAGCTCGTTGGAGAAAGCGAATTAGAGCTAATAGAGAGCTATGGAGGGCCTCGCGAACCGATCTGAAATCCGAGTATCTGCACGTTGTGATAGGTTCGGGGTCATCGGTTTCAAATGCAGAACGGGGTTCAGGCTAACAATCGCATCAGCCTAACCCACAAGGAGGGCTCGACCATATTGATAGAAGTTACATGATATACCGGTGGGTCGTACTTACGTCTCCAACTTGCCCCTGCATCTGGTAGGCATTAGTCCAAGCCGCATATCAATGGGTTATACATACTGTGTTCTCGAAGTATCGACCAGATATAGAACCCCCGCTCCAATTTGTGACGTGGAGGTTCTAGAGGTCATATTAGTCCGAACCTCAAAGAGTAGAGAGCTCCAATATGTTACATACATGCTGCAGTGTATTGGGCGTATTCGGGTCCATTGTAGTCCATCTTCACGATGTATTCGAACCTAGGAGGGAGACGGGGGGGAGGCAACCTCCCAAGTTATAGAGATTAAACCGTAGGGTACAGACTGTGGAAAACAAGGAGCATGTCCGCTCCCGAACGCGGGACGAAGTATCCGGTTCCGATCCTTGGATAATAGTGGATAATCGCCACGCAATGAGAAGGGATCCGCGTGCGCACTTGAGAATAAGCAAGGTAATGGCGTTACACCATCCCGGGTTTCCGGGTTTCCGGGTTGAAGAGTTTCCCGTTTGCCCAATGCGCGCAGAGTGGGATTGTGCCGTCCTTCCACAGGATTATTGAAGATGAAAAAGCAAGCAAAAGCTCAGCTCGGCGATCACAAAGGTATCACGGCATCTAGGTCTAGGCGGCATCGACTGGTGGTCCCCCAATTTCATCGGGGCTGGTTTCCTTTCTATCGAAACTCTACCGCAGCCATCCATTCGGTTGCAAAAACACGGCTGACATGAGGTGCTGGGTATTTTGGGTATTGTGGAGAGGATATCGGTGCCGGTGGGTAGGGTGCTCAATGCTCTCGTTCGGGTGCCTCTATGCTATGGAAAAGCGAGCGGCAGCGAGGTATGTACTGTAGGTAAGCTACCCGCGCCAAGAATTCTAGCTAGTCGCCCGGGCTCAGAATCTGCCTCCACAGTACGCGTCAGCATGGGCTGGTCCAAGAATGCGCCTGCACTCCTTGCGGCGCATCCGGACCGGTTCTGGGGTACACGGTGGGGACCGGCTGCTCCGTATCAAGGAGTCTCGATGCCGCATCTTTGGGCCCAGCCACCCGCATACCGGAAAAGATTGAGACGCATTATGGGGGCGATTTCTGGCCGCGGGTTCGTATTCCGTTTAGCTGGAGATTGGTCACCCTCTTGGCGGAGGAGCTTACCTAATGCGCTATTCCAGCTGCCACAACATCTCGGCGGCCTCGCACGACCCAATTCTCGCGCTCCTTAACTGTAGTCTAGTCTCCGGAGTTGCGCCAAAACCATCTCGCTACTCCATTAGTTGTCGACGCTATATCACAGTCCCCAGTCACGCCAATAGTACGAACCCACGATTACACACCGCTCTCCCTGGATTTGAATACATCCCTTCCCCACAGCTCAAGTTTCCATTCCTGCACCATGGAAAACTGCCACTGTACCGAATGCCTGGAGGGATCCGTACGATCTGCCGAAAAACCGTCAGATATCTCGAAAGGCGTGTTGGAGAACTAGATCGGCTCTCTCAGAGCCTCGGAATCCTCACTACGGATCTGGAGAACTCTACTATACGTCTCGGGTACCAAAGTAGCTCCTCATGCTGAACGCAACACCGTGAGGTACTAGCAAATGGACGAACGGTTGCTCGAGCGAGCGCGTGGCCCCCCTCTGATAATCTCGCAACAATATGGCCCAGCTACTTTAGCACGATTTCACGGTTGGAATCGAAGACCACACGGAGCGGGGGGGTATCGTACACGACTCGCCATCATTTTTCCCTTTCGACAACTAGCTAATATCATTCTAACACCAGCGAGTTTACACGCCATCAATCATGTATGTACATGCGTATAGACGAGCATCGACGAGAAAGGACCCTTTTTAGTCTTGTCGCTTTTCGTTCTGCTAGTTGGCAAGAAGTCTCCTTAGTGCCCTTAGCTGCGGTGGGAATTTCTGTACAGACGTTCTCGCTATGCATCGGAGGAGCCATTGGGTATACACACTACACAATGCACCCCTTCGTACTGGCAGCCCGCGTTAAGCACATTTACTCATACTTGCGAACCATCATTCTTTGGATTTCTCGTGCACACTACGTATAATTTCGGTCCCGTTTGGGGGTTGCAATGTCATTCAATTCTCGCATAGTCTTTGTCCAACAAGAGCAACGCAGTTGTTGCGACAGCATCGGACTGTGTGCGACCCACCCACCCCGCAGGGGGGTGTCGGGGTGGACCATGGCGATACGGACGCTCTTCATTAAGGATTCAAAGTTTGAGGGGCCACAACCAAGGGCTTAGGTCCCGTTTTGGCACCCCGAACGAACTGAGCCGAAGTAAGGGCGGATCCCCACTGGCATTCACTTGCAGGCAAAGCTGTGGGAAATCCAATAATTCCTGCGCAATCACCTAGGGGCCTGGTCAATTGCTTTTGCGCGTAACTGCAGAGGCCATGCCGAAATAACTTGTCCGACCTGACCATTCGACCCTATTCTATCCGACCCCCGCTTCATTTTACTTTTTTAAATCATCTTTCCCCCCTTCCCTTACGGAGCAGGGTATTCCGACGGGGCCGCCGCGACATTGGCGCCCCATGGATTTATTGACTCACATGCAGGGTTTCACCGACCCGGGGAGGTACGATTCTCCGTGCTGACTGCTGGACAAGGCGTCCGACACGAGATCGAGGACTCAGACAGCCGGCTTTTCCCACCCGCCTAGACGCTCCAGGCAGCTGTTGAGTGAGCGCCCTTGCAAGTAGCTGTGAATCTGCTGACCTGCCCCTCGCATGCCTCCAGGGGGAGCCAATACCCAGCCGCTGTCATTCTGGGTCTTAGAGTTACCTTTTTCCCGGAGTCCCAGGAAACCATGCCATACTTGCTTGCCAGCAAGAGTTCCCGCTTGAGAGAAACAACCCGAGCCAGACCACGAAGAGGCGACGCCACCAAGATCACATACACAGTTTGGTTCCCGAGGCCGGATGTACGGGCCGGTTTAGGCTGGGAGGAGGCAGTCCCAGAAATTGAACGGGAAGGGTGACCGGGGAACTGCAGCGCAAGTGTTTCCCCGGGACATCTGCACCCGCCACCATCACAGCGACCAGGACGACTGTCTTCGATAGGAGACACCCCTCTTTTTCCACTAGCGGGACCAGCAATGGCAGCAAAGATTCCCTGAATGAAAGGATTGCTAGACCCTACCTACCGCGAAGCAGTGATCTCACAACCCCAACATACCAGTCGCGCCGAGGAATTCGGAAACCACGCCGCGGTGGAGAAATCCCGTAACACTTTCGGGAGGGGGATCCAGCGGCACACGACGTTTCTACGTGACGAGGTTTATTCGAACTTACTGCTTGGCAAGCCACGGGTCCTGCTCACCAACGCTGGAGCAGATGGAGCAACGGAAGGAATTGCCACTTTTCCTACATGTTCTCTAGCAATAGTTGTCACCCGGATTACTCAATCACCTGTACGTAAAATTTGTATGTACTATTATGGAATCCTCTCTCTCATCCCACGCCCTCTCGAAGTTACCCGAGTACAAAATCTGGGCCCCCAGAAGGGGTGGGTCACATCGGTAGTTTGTTCATAAACGTTGCTTATGCAATATGTCTTAGTAGTTAGCAAGAAAGATTCTAATTTGCTGACTGTCTAAGATAGGGCAGAGAATATCGTTTCATGGTACACAGCACCAACAAGACGCCACTAACAAACATGGTTGCGAGAGTCTAGGTTCAAAAAATTCAGAAGATTTCCCACCCCCCTACTCAGCAGTTCTACATGCAGATCCAAAAAATCCCAGCGCAAGAGGAGTCAGTCAGAACTCTTAGATCTCTTCATGGAAACGCGACACACGGGGTTGTGGCTATAGTTCACCATTAGCAGCTAGTGTGGTCTCACTGGCGGGTAGTATGGTCTGTACGTTGGTTAGCCCATCATTATCGGCAGTTTGTGTGGCTGCGAGCTGTTGTGTACCCGAATGCCGTGGGTGTGCGGGAGTCCTCAAACCTGATATGACGGAAGCCAGATCCTCGTCTCTCCATGTCCCCCACCACCGACGAAATAAGCGCTTAGCGCGAGCCATGTAGGACGATATACACAACATGTTCGACTGATCGAATTGGGAAAACATGAGGTACTAGAGGTTTACTGCACTTTATATAGTCAAGCAACGTGTGCCAAAACCGGATCCAGAGGCCTCCAAATTTGCACCGCTCCATCCCCGAAAATTTGCGTGCAGAGCAGTGTCAGCCGAGTCCCCCAAAATCCAAATTTGGCGGCTCCCCCAACGAACGAGTCTAAAGAAACGGGATACGGGCTACAGCAGTATGGCTAGACCAGCTACTAGCGAGGGGGTGAGAATGCGATCAGGATGGTGAGCCGGAATTGTAGGGGAGTGGGCTTTGCGGCAGCCGGTGTGCTCGGGACTCCATATTGTGATGGTGTGATGGACGGGTTAGGTTTACATTGCGTGTTAGAAATCTGCTAGAGACTAGCCAACGAAGTGGAATTGCTCATCGATCGAATTGGGGATCCGGGGCTTGCTCTAATTTGCGCAGAACCACGAACCTCTATGAATACATTGCTCTCTTACACCAACACAGCATCGCCACCCTCGACCTCGTGTCTCGTCCACCCCCTGTTGCAAATGACAGACGGAATTTGAATTCAGTGCAAGAACAGCCCGCCCTACCTATACACGCGATGGGGGTAGAAGCCTTCACTGAGTGGTGACCCAAGTAATCACGCCGGCAACATCGTCCCCAACACCCCCCACACCACCCCTCCTCCCACCCCCGACGCAAATATCGCCCTACATACCTCCACAACCTCGTCCTCTGCCATTCTCTGTACTACCCGGTCGTGTCCCACAGTCACAGCTCTGAGTCCCGATACCCGTCCGAACCTGTTCAGTGATTTCGAGGGCGATGGGGAGCGTTGCGTCTGTGGGGAGGCGGAGGTAGCGGGGGGGTAATACAGACTATCCGTCGCGTCGTGGAAGTGCTGGAAATATTTTTAGCGGTGAGGCAACGCAGGGCGGTGGTAGCATTCCGAAATCAAGAGATCTTACCTCACCCCCGATGGTCTTCTCCGACCGAATCAAGCCCTGTCCCTAACTACAATACTGAAGTTTCTCCTGGGCCGGGTGTATTGGGTGCCCAGCCCCCCCATATTATCGCCATAATATAGTCGCCTACCGAGAACGGTAGGGCATTTCTCTCCCTACAACATTTCGATGGAAAACGTAGGGATACCCCGCACCATTGGCGTTCAGGGTACTCACGATCGCTACCGACGACCGCGTTCGATGGCGTCCCACCCCATGGCACGGCCAATTCGGGGGAGGATATGTCCTTGCTAGTGAGCTGCGGCCGAAATCTAATCTCACGGACCTTGGCGTGACGGATGCGAAAGACGAAATAGCGAGTCTCGGGATCGTAACCAAAGCTCGAAGGCGTCGATCAAAGCGTCTCCCCAGCAGGGTGGAATCACTCCTCTTCGGGCGAATCTCAAAGCATGAACCACCTAGAAGACAACCGCCTCCAAATGGCCAACACGACCCATCAGCCTTGACGCTGATTCTCGAAGGTATATATTCAACTAACTGACGACCCCTCTCAACTCTAACATTCGGTCTCTAACTTCATTACCCACTTCCTCAGCCAATATTGGCCCTAACGCGTATCGGTTACAGATCGTATTGCCTTCGTCTGTGCCTAGGTAAACAGGTGATATTCCAGATAAGCCGCGGTAGGCACCCTGCCACTAGCATTAGAGCAGTCCCAAATGGTAGTGGGTGGACGACGTGAGGATGATCTCCCTTGGGAGGGATTTTCGATATTGGGAAATAGGTCTCAATCCCTGATTTTTTTACCCTGTGACTGCCTTCTGCGGCGTAGAGACCGGCTCCTTTCGTCGTCGCCCGAATCTTGTAGACTTCACATAATTTGCGGTCCGCTATCTTGCCTATGTTCACTGTAATATGTTGCGTAGGGGCTCTTCTGGGGGACATATCGGGGGACTTATTGGGGGACTCGGCGAACTAGAACCTAGTCTCCACCGACGCGAGTATCGCTCCTCCACGTTTGGTTAGGATAACCCGTAGCACACTCTAAGGCTGTTAGAGACTCTCCCCGTAAGCTCGCGCCGCTATAGAACGTACCATATGAAAAGTGGCTACCCCGTGGATGCTCCGGGCGGCCGACACGCCCAAGGTACCCTCACCGTCCCTAAGATCGCGGCTGCCATCTTACGTCTTCCGGCAGATGCTACCGGTAGTGTCTCGCCCGAGTAGGATGAATCCGTAACGTCCGAGAAGCCCGAAGGCTCCTTCGAGCCCGACTAGAATTCAGCCCTCATCTGATTCGTCGTGGCGGTGCCATCGCTCACGGGGAGGGGGGCACATGTACTGTCAAGCAATTGGGTAGCAGAGGTTCAATGCAATTGCAGGCACGGGTGAGCTCAGATCTTCCAGAGACCTCCTGGGAAGACTGAAAGACAAAGGCGATAGTGGTGACATGATCTCAGAGACAAGAGCCAACGCCTGAACTACCCGATAGATTGTCGGCGTATGACCACCCTTCCGACTGTTGTTGAGTAAATGCCACACGCTCGACCCGTAAAGGAGATGCGTGCAAAACCTGACTGCGATAGCTACCCAAAGAGATGGTTGCGAGACGGCTACCGGCCGGCTAGATACCAAATTCTTGAAAACAGTTCTTGCGTATTCTATCTGTGACGAGCTCGGTGATAGGAGGCGAAACGGTAAGGTTCGAAGAGTGGGAAGGGTGCTCATCACCACCTTTGACGAGATGCCGGGCAAGCCCGACCCCAAACGGGTCTCTTTCGGTGTGGCGTTATCCCCACTGCAAAGCCTGCACTCCCACCAATTGCTCCAGCTATCCCTTGGATGCCCGCTGGTATTGGTGTCGGAGTGACGGGATTTAGTACAAAGCGAATTTGCGGGTGAGCCCAACTCCCGTCACCTTTGTCGAGACACGCAGTCCCTTTCCTCGGATCGAGACTTGACACTCGTGGCGGCTCCCAATATCTGGGCGAATAAAAGAATTTCCCGTGCCGCCACCGTCACGATTTTTGGTGCGCGCTCCCATCTCGCATAAAGCAAACGCGGTTGGACCGGCCCACGGCTAGGATATTGGCGGTTCTACGAGTCAATTGGATTAGACATGTCACAAGAATCATTTTAGAGCCTTACATCGACAATTGAACGGTGGGGGTTGACGTTTGGACTAGATTGCTGGCGATGACGTTGATGGTGTCGTCGCTTGGCGGTGTCTCGATTAATTTCGCACTCACAATAACGTATTACACGGTGAGTTCGCTTAACCCCGTGGGTTCGCGCGCTGCGTGGATACCCTCCAGAACACCAAAACAGCAACACCACCACTACCAAAAAATTTCGTATGATGCTATGAGTTGAATTATAGCTAGTCTAGTATATATTCTCCAATATACTTCAATTTCAGCTCAATCAGAGCATTTTTGAGCACACAGTAAACCCTTGAAATGCATAAACAGCCCTATTCCCTACTACCTCTAGAATGAGTTACCATAGTCAGAGAAGGTATAACAGAACTTCCAGCTTTGACAGGAACTTCATTCAGACTCTCCCTAAGACGCTTGGATGACTTAATAGTCCTCCCTGACCTAGATGTTGAAGCCAAAGGTACCACCGCTTGATCTTTCTTTTCTAAAAATTTGTTAGTAAAGGATAACCCTTTAAGTAAGAGTAACTAACCTGTATCAGTCAAGATGTGGAATTCAATAGACTCTACTGATATAAAAGAAACCTTTTTTTGCTTCTTGGACCTGAATATAGCGAATTTCTTCTTGCCCTGAAGTGACTTCTTTATTTCAGCCCTAAGTTGCTTTTCAGCAGCTAATGCCTCTCTCTGCTCCAATTGAATCTTTAGCTGGTCTATTTCCTCATTGGTGATGAGTATACCATCACTCATGTTGACTTTTTGAAGTCTAGTCCTACTCTTCTTATGTCCATCCTTCATCTTTAAGCCCTCTCTGTAACGGCCATACGAGAGCTCGGACCGCGGAGCGAGCCATGCTCGCACCGCTGTCACGAACGTAGATTCCAGGTGCTTGGAAAGCAAGATAGGACTACTTCTATTCGACGATTCAAAGCTAAAGAG
>JAJDFE020000556.1:0-20940 GCA_021527465.2 Geoglossum glabrum | reverse complement strand
TGATTAACTGATATGCCGTGTGTCCGTATCTGTACCCCTCCCCCTCCCCCTCCCCCTCCCCTCCCTTCCCCTGGACGGTGTTTTTTTTAATTTTTAATTTTGTTATTTTCACACACACACACACATACACACCCCCCCCGGCGCGCCCATTCTGCCCTGTTTCTAATTCTGCTTATATACAGACAGACAGACAGACAGACAGACAGACAGACATTTTCTAGCTCTGAGCTCTGAGCCCGGAACGCTAGGTATTTGTGGAGGATGGGCTGGTGTGGTGTGGTGTGGTTGGATTGGTTTTGGTTGGTTTGGTTGGTTTGGTTGGTTTGTGACTAATGAGGAGGAGGAGTCATCCTGTATATATGATATATGAATGAGTGAGTGAGTGAGTGAGTATAGTGCTGGGAAAAAGGTATTCCGTGACTACTTTTTTTTTCTTTTTTTTTTTGTGGTAGCATATGTACGTGGTGGTTAGTGTGGTGTGGTACGATTTATTGCCCGTCTTTCAAGACGGGTACTTTTTTTTTTTTTTTAGGTCTCTCCCAGTTCTCTCTTCCGTCATGATGCACCTCTCCCATCCCCCCCCCCCAATCCTTTTATTTCCCCTTTTTCTTCCTTCTCTCACCCATCCTATTGTCATTTTTCAAACACAAAATAAAAAAAAACATTAACTATCATGCCCCAATGAAATAAAACAAATATACCCGGAATACCGCCGAATGCATGCCAACACCCACCTCTATCCGAGTATCCCAACCGGAATCTCCCCAATAAAATGAAGGATTGCCCCCTCCCCACCATCCCCCTTCTTAAAACACATACCTCTCTCTCCAAATTGAATTAAAGTATCCCAATGAGGAACGAATAAAAAAGGATGCTGCGAAAAATTTAAAAAAAAAAAAACGCCACATTATATTTACCCCCCCCCCCAATTTTTTTTCTCACCAGATAGACGGTGCTGCTGGATTCGCATATCTCTCTGGGTCTTCCAACCACCCTTGTTCGTTGAATGCCGACTGGAAAGCTGCATTGTCCCAGCCCTGCCAGCTGACCAACGCCGGAGTATTGTTCATCATAAACGGGCTTAGTAGCTCCGCCTCTGTGCCATTGGGCATTAGCAGGCCACTGCTACTCGGCGTATTCGGAGTTAGTGCGCTCATCGTCACATCCATCCCAAACGACAGAGGGGTTTCCGGGGATATTGTCCCGGTTACTATCGACGTTGCCGTGCCTGGGGTGCTCCAGTAGTCTCCCGCTTCGCCACTGGGTGGATTCGGCACTTCAGCCATCGCCATGCGTTCCATCTTCTCCCTAACGTGTGCCTCCCGAACCGTCTTCGCCCTTGCCAGTTGCTTCATCATGGGCTTCCAAAACTGGGAGCGCTTGGTGTCCGTCTCCATTTCGAATTGGTCTGCCTCGCGGAATATCGCAGTGACAGCACTCCATGCCTTATCCACCTCTGGCCCGTCCACACGCATGCACAGTTCTGACAGGGTAAAGGACACCGCATGCCATTGAACATATTTCTTGAAAAGCCAGCCCCAATGTCTCGCTGTTGGCCACGACTGGATCATGTTTGAATACTCCAGGACGATACAACTAGTTTCAAATAGACGATCCCTGGTTTCCTGAGGCATGCTTACACCGCCATCTACGAGCTGAGATGGATGGTGCACCATCAGATATACCCTGGCTATCACCAGCTTTACTATCGCCACGGAGACCCACTGCAGCGGCTCGTTTAGGTCGCACTTGGAGAGATACTTATCATCCAACATCCGCTGGCAATCTTCAATCACCTTCTCCTTCTCCTTCAGTGTCAGCTCTTGGCGCTGTGTTTCCTGGTCATAGCCAAAACGGATAACGCGATTCAAGCGGCGGAGAGAGCGACAAATTTCGAATCGAACGAGACAGAATATCATGTCTGTGCATTCTTCCCTCTCTATAGGCATCTTTTGGGTTTGAGGATTGATATCAGAGTCGTTGATATTCAAAGGGAGTTTGGTGTCGAAAGAGTGCTCAATGATGCTCGGATCGCTACCATCATCTTCAGCAGATCTAACATCCAGGATGCAAATCTGCCACCACAGCCGCCGACGCATTTCTATTTCAAAAGGACACAGCCCGAAAACGGTTCCATCACGGTGGAGACCGAGGGACTGCGCGATCCGTATCGAAAGCCCAGTCAATGTCCAGATCTTTCTAGACTCCGTATGGCGACGGGCACAGACCTAACATGGGTCCCAAGAAGGGGTTAGTTAGAGGAAAGAAGAAGAAAAAAAAAAAAAAAATTCAACGATAGGCTGGCGTGTAAATCCAAGCATACCAAAAATACCACAAAAGCTTGCAATACAATCAGTTCCCTAGTGTCCAAAAACCCTGCTCTCGCCAGCGCCTGCTCGATTGCAAAGCGGTATTTGTTGTGTAAAGAGCCCTTATCCATATGAAACATCAACCTGCAATCCTCAGCTTCCAAGCTCTCCACTGCCGCGAAATACATGGCAAACATCATTGCCTCCATGCCCCTGCTCAATCCATCCAGATTGTTTTTGGCCTTCATCAAGCTTCTCTCGAAAGTAGGCTTATGCACAATCTTTAGGACCGGGTCGATGTTTCTCGTGTAAATTAGCCACAAGATATCGATACCGCTGGGTTCGGGATGGAGGTCCCGAAGGCTGCTTGTGAGTGACTGGTAGCCGAATATAAAGCCGTTATGACTGCCCGAGACCAAGAAGCCGCTGGACGGGGGCGAGCCGTCATTGTCCGATTCGCCTTCATACAGCACAGCCTTCAGATCGTCCACCTGTAGATTGAGATATCAATCAGCCTTTGATGCATCCAGGACTCCTGGTTTTGTCGATGGGCGTGGGGGGGGGGGGGGGGGAAACGGCAGTCGGACATACTTCGTTTGACAAGCCCGCCCAAAAACCACTGCTTACATAGCGGCTCCTGTCCTGGTCAATCACCAGTCTCCCGCTCTCCATTTCCAAGGCAGCGGCTTCGCTCTTCACCAATTGCCCGCCGGTGGCAGCGCCGGCCTCATCTACGCCAACCTGCCCGCTCAATTCCTCCACCACACCCTCCAGCTTCGCCAGCCGCTTCAGCAACTCATTATCCGGGGGCTTCCGCGGCCGGCGGACAGCGCGACCTCGCTCGGGGAACACGCACAGGATGTGAGCCTTGGTGCAGTTGGAGCAGGGAGAATGCTTGTCGCACTTGACCTTCCGCCGGCGACAGGTGACGCAAGACCGCGGGTTGAGGCTGGCAGGCGGGGGAGATTTCGAGGAGCCTTTGACGTCTGGGATTTCGGCCATCAGTTCGACGGTCGTGTCGTGGTCCGCAAAAGAGGAGGCGATGGAGTGCAGAGGCAAAGGGGCTCGAGTTAATTATACCCGCTAACACCGAAGGATTTACTCCAGGGCCCAAACGGGCAAGCGCGGCACTAAGCCAGAACTGGCGGCTGCTGCTGAGTCAAGCCCGCCGACCAAAGTGAGTCAAACCAGCCGTGTGCAGTGCTGGTCGCCGTCCCCCATGGCCGCCGCCAGAACGGGTTCGTCTGGAAGAAAAGAAATACGCTATTACGCCACGATTATGTGCATCGGCGTCCTTGTCCTATTTCCAGCACACGACCGGAGCAGCAGCCAGCACCAGCACCAGCACCAGCACCAGCACCAGCGCCAGCAGAACAGCAGAGAGTGCGTGCTATGGAGTGTTGGCTGGTGGGTCTGCGACAAAGAAAGAACCACAAGAACTCAGCTGCTCGGCTGTGCTGCACGCGCCAATCAACGCCGCAAGCGAGAGCACAGAACGAGGCAATTAATCCGCGACTGGCCGGAGCACAGCGGCGCCGGTGACGTCATCTCGTCGAGAAACACCCGCCGTTTCTGTGTCGGCAGGTACGATCTGCTTGTCCTCACCAGCCGGCGATCTGCCCAGTCTCACGTTGCGCGCTGCACCCCCACAGCTCCACCGCCACTGCTCCACCTCGCCGCTACCACCGCCGGACAATAGCAGCAGCTGGGTTGCGTGAGGGGAAGGGCGTGAGTGGCTGGCGACGGAGAAACTCTCGCGCAATACGGTCACATGAACCCTAGCCACGCGCGATTCCAGGCAACCATGCATAGCTACACTCCATCCAGTTCCTGCAACCACCAAGGTGATGCCGAGGAGGGAATCGGGAAGGTCCAATGCCACGGGGCGTTCCTTTTTCTGCGCAAAAAAAAGACGAACGACAAGTCAAAAGTCGGGTCCACGATAGAACGTAACACATTTGGAATAGCAAAAAAAAAGGGCAGAGCAGGCTCAGCCCCAAGCGGGGCTGACGGTTTGCATTGCATTTCATTTCCCGCGCACCAGAGCAAAATGGGATACGAAACAATGAATAATATAGTGGAGTTGTTGTCGCTGCCGCTGCTGGCCGCCCATACACACCCCATCCCGCGCGCGGAAACAGCAAAAAACCAAGTAATATATATATACTCTCTATACGCGCACACCCACCCACTCACCCACCCACACATCACATACATACATACATACATACATACATATGTATATATATAGAAACAGAGAAAATATAGGGTTATAACGTAAAAGAAAGAAAGTGAAAAAAAAAAAAAGAAGCAACAGTGCCCCACCACCGATTAGGCAAAAAGGACCGACTCGCAGAAGAACTTTCAAAAACCATTCACCTCCTACAAGCTGGGTCAATCGCCCCTTTTTTTTTTGTTTTGTTTTTGTTTTAAACCTATCAGTACGGGAATTGGTTTTTTTAGGCTGCCACCTGAAATAAAAAAATAAAAAAGGGGGGCTGTTCAGGTTTGTGTTGTGTTTGGGACTGTCTTGTCAACAAGCAGCAGCAGCAGCCTCGGCTAGAGGAGGGCCAAACCCGTATTTGCTCGTTCCGACAAACTTTTCGCTCGTTCCAAGTTTTTCTTGGCGAAACAAAAAGGAAAACGTAAAGCCGCCGTTCAGAGAGAAACCGCGGAGCAAATGGTGTCCCCGACCTGCATGTTACTCTCTCTCCCGGACAAACAAAACATTGGAAATGACAAATACGACAAAAAACAACGATAAGTGTGCCGCCCCATTGGAGAGGGAATCCCGAAATAAACTGGCCGTCGTATGTCTCCGGGAGGGGTTCGTCAGGCAGAAGACTTCCCGAGGAAAATGGGGGCGCAATTGGTTGAGAGCACTATTAATCCATTAGTCGTATTTACACGAGTGCGCCAATGCCCAGCCCTCTTCAAGCCCCCTTCCTTCCCGTAAATACAGCGCAATCCTGACGTTCGCCCTTTACGTCCCTTGCTTCCGACGCCCAGCATCTGTGCCAAAAAAGAATGGAGATGTTGGAGTTGATGCTAGGAAGGGTGTATGAGAGGTAAAAGACGTCGAACCCAATGGTCGCTGAAAAAAGGAGATTCTAGACTTGTTCGCGGTAGCTTAGAGGAATAAATGCTGCAGGCGCAGAGGAAACGTGCTTCTCAGGGGATGCCTTAGGGCCCTGCCCGTCTCCGCGCAGTTGGGTCTTCTTGTTAAGGAGATCTCGGCTTTGGTTTCACCTAAATTAAAAAAAGTCTTTGTTCATGTGAGGGAGTAGTTGCCATTCCTTTGTCGTGTCGTTCCATAGGTGCCTATGCCAACCCCTTGTAAGCTCTGCGCGCTATACCGGAATAATGTCAGTCTAGAAGGGAAAGGTATACCCTTCGAATTTCGTATTGACTAGAGATCTCTTGCCATATTCCTCGATGAGAATCCCCACATAGGCATAAGGTATCTTGACATGAACCCCCTCGAATGTGCTATCTCTCAGGGGGAAGATAGAGCTCTCCTAGTCCAGCGATTGTTAAACCGAACCTTTTAAACTTCCCTATTCGACCGAGGAAAATCCTTAAAAGAACTTACGATGTAGTCGTGTCCATCCTTGCAGCTCAGCGTGCCCTTTATCGGATGGGAATAATTCCTCGCTACAGCTGTGATATCTATAAACAGGCCTGTTGATGTATCCACCCAACGCGCGTCAATGAGGTTGTGCCGGTCAAGGCGACTCCGGTTGACGTAGTTTGGGTTGATCTCTAGTAAGAATTCCTTTTTGTCGGAGAATTCTGAATCCGCATAGCGGTGGATAGTCATGTTGTAATAATTCGCTAGATAATGCATGGTTGGCTCGGTAACTTGGACATCGAGATCTGTGTCCCAGGGCAAAACCTGCACATCGGGCCAAGTGGTCAGGTCGAATAGGTGACTCTCCAAAGCAGTGGTAGCTGTGTTTACCTTTGCATTCCACCACCAGCCCAGAAGCGTGCCGTGCATAATCCACGTCTCTGCTCCTATATCCCGCATTGTTGACATGAAAGCACGCACTAGTAGTGGGAGAGCAATTTTCTTTTCGTCATACGGGAGTCGGTGGCTGGCGAAACTAATAGGTGTTTCCACGCCTAAGTGGCTGCCTACTGGAATGCAGCGGGGAGAGCACTTACCGGCCGTCATAATGCTGGTGGTAGCTGGTGCTGGACCGTTAGTATCCCAACTCCAAATCGCAAGTCTGGGCCACACAGTTTTCTTGTGGGAGGCAGAACTTACAAAGACTCATCTAAGGAGTGTGTTAGCGACTATACCATTGACATAGGGGTCGAGGCGGGTCGAGAAGGGGAAAAGGGGATGGAGCAGGTAGACGTACGGAAGTATTTCTGTTCGGGTCCGGACCGCGAGCTGAAGTCTCTGTCTAGACGGGTGCGAACGCTCGCGAAGTCTGCGTCTCGTTTCTCAATTGGGCTAGAATCGACAGCGCCAACAAGCCAGCTGAGGACGAGCAAGAAGAGCAGGTTGGCAGCCATTACGGCTTTTATCACCGCCCAGCGTCTTTTTACGCAAGTGTCATGCCCCCCCTGCGAGCGACGATGAGCAGGACCTCAGACTGGAGATCCGGGCAATTTGCAGGACTTTAGAGATCTTGGCGTGGACTGCGGGAGGGCGCGGTATTTGAGGGGGGCGTGGGTGTGGGCAAGCTGGCGCGGGCAACAGCTGGCATGGCACACGGGCAGGGCTGCTGTGGGTCCATATGTTACGCAGCACGCCCACGCCCACGCCCTCGCCGTGACACGGTTCCGAACACCGGTCTCCACACACTGGATCGCAGCCATCGAGCCCCAGAGGAGGGAGGAGGGAGCAGGCGAGCAGGTGAGCAGGTGGGCAGGCGGGAGCGGCAGCAGCAGCGGGCATTGGCCAGCATCAGAGCGCCGACCGTGGTGGTGGTTTTCTTGGCGCGAAGACAAGCTTTTCGCTCCACCGCCAAGTCGATTGACCCAATGCTTGTTTCCAGCACCCCTGCGGCCCTAGAACAAGCCCCAGAACAAGCTCCAGACAAGCTCCAGAACACGCCGTCACGGTCCCCCTGCGACACCAGGGAGTGCGGTAGCAGAAGCTCACGACGCGCGTCGCAATTTCCTCGCACCCAGCAGCCGCATTCTATTGGGCGCCAGCGTGGCGGATCATCTGATGCCGTTTTGCAAGCTGGCGGAACACCCGACTGCACGGGCTCTGCACGGAGCGTATCGTGTGCTCTACACCTCTTTGATGACGCGGCTCTTACGTTCTCCCTCACCCCAAGATTTGTCTCGTCGGTCGGCCGCCCTTGGCTCGGCTCGGCTAGGCACTGATTTGCTCCAGCACAGAGAGAGTACTTCGTGCAGCGTATGGAGTACATGATTCTCAGTGGAACGGCGCTTCAGCAGGCAGTCTGGAGAGCGGCAAAGCAGACGGCAAAGCAGAATATGTATTATGCATACCTATCTATATATACCAAGGCGTGCACAGCACTGCGCATGTACGGAGAACTGCCTACGGGAAACGGCCGTCAATGCCGGCTCCTGCTTCCGCCCCAGAGGCCCCCCTTCCACAAGCAGCAAATACTGTTTCGTTCGCACCAAGCCCGGACCTCTGTCGCCCCCACCTCTGCGTCGACACCAATGTCCGCTAGCCCCTTGGTATTGAGCCAGGCCGTGAGATCCTCCAGTACGATGGGGTCGTACATAAGGATCTTCTGGTGAAAATTGGGCGCGAGGCGCGCGTTTTCTGGCGGTGGCTGGGATGAGATCGCACGGGAGATGCGATCGAACGTTCGTTGTTGCTTGGCCTCGTCAGATAATGCAGGCGTCAGTTCCATTGACGTCGCCAACGATAAGTCTGTGGTACTCGGGGTGTCCGGCGCGGAGGGTATGGCCTCCCTACTCAAACCATTGGCCCCCAGCCCGCTTCGCCTGTTCGGCGAGACCTTTCGCATTGCGATTTTTGTGACTGAAGCAGCACCTACGCCCTGGTCCGCTACTTGTTCCGGGGGAGGGGCACTGGCCTCCAGGATCACCCGTTTTCTCGGCCTTCCCCTCGGTCTCTTTGGTGAAAGAGTAGCAATATCCGCGCCTCCGGACGCTACGCTTTCTGTAGCCGTCAACAAGTCACCTGTTGGTCCGCATTCTGGACTTTTCGGTGGGCCTTCCTCGAGACCCTCGCTAGTATCAACCCTCGCCGGTGAAGGCTTCTTCGGTCTTCCCCTCGGTTTCTTCGGCACAGTCACATCCCGAACCACTGAGGCTGCCTGAGTTGCCTTCATGGAAGCAGAAAACTCCCCTGTGACCAGTTCTTTACTTCTAATTGACCCAGAATCGTGATCCTCGACTACACCCGGAGCTGGTGTAATAACGCTTGGTTCTACCGTTTGGAGTGCGACTCTATTCTTCACTTCCCAGCACTTCTCAAGCAAGGCAATCATTTGGTTTCTGCTCTTAATGGGTTTGAAGCCATATGAAATGATAGCGCTATTCAGTTGAGCGGTCGGATACCCCGCAAAATCTGGCTTTGGAGGTTGTATGTTAGTAGATTTTACCTGACATGACTGGCCTAGTTGTGGGGGTGTATCCGCAGCAGCGGTAGAACTTGCTTTCTTTCTCTGCTTTGGAAAAGCTTGGGGAGGCTTCGATTTCAATAGGTTCACCCGAGTTGTCTCATCCACAGAGGTAGAGCCATCCGAACATGCGAAGCTAGGTCGAAGCCCTGATGCGGCACCCACACAGCCCGCATCGCCGAGGTCTGGTGAGATATCTGCTGTTTGCGGTTTTTGACCTGGTATAACAGATACCAAGACCTTGTTCGTTTCCCTCGGGGGGTTGTGAGTCCTAGGTGTAGTTGCTAGGTCGATTACGTCTACCTCTATGAGGGATCCGTCTAATTCCCTTGAGGCAGCAGACCATAGCCCACTGGCGGTAGAAGCGTAAGGTATGGTATGCTTTCGCGGTACGCCCCCTGTCAAGCCTGTCGTTTCTACAGACCCTAACTGGGAAATGACTTGATCTGGTGGGTTTGCTGGTTGTGGAACATGCGGAGGCGAACCTTCTCTGACCAACTGGCTAGAGGTACCAAACCAAACCACTTGTTCGTCCATTTTCTTGAATGCGGACCGCGGGGACAGCAGCATTTGCGAAGGGCCCGATTCTTTAGGTTTTTTCCTCCTAGACGCCTTCGGGGTGCCATTGTTGGTCTGTACCGACTTAGCTTTCCGTGGTCTTTTTGGAGGAGGAGTGGCTTGACCGGTAGCGACTCCTACACCCTTAGCGCTATCGGTCTTAGTCGTCTGCTGTGCTAAACACTTGAGAATGGGAGCCGGTGAGGCCGGGTGCACGCTGTATGGCCTTGTAGCCTGCTCAGTAATTGTCTTAGGTTTCCTCCTGGGTGCCCTCTCCTTCTGCGTTTTGTCTATGGGCGGCTTTCTTGTCGTTGCTTTCATCTTAATTACTGCCGTCGTATAGACTTGTTCGTCTCCTGTCTTCCCTGCAAGCATGGACATCGCCTCCCCAGCCGTTATCTCTGCCGGTGTCGTCTTATCGTGTATCATATTACTAGTAGATTCATTCCCATTGATAGGCCCCAAGACCGAAATTGGGTCCACGAACTACGCAAGCCCATTAGCTTAGCATACCATAATAAAGCGAAGCTACTTACCTCTGCCCGCTGTCGTTTGCGTGTACCCGCTGGGATTCTTACCGGAACTGCAGTAATTCCAGCAGATGGCCGCCCTCGCTCGTTTACGAAGTTATCTAGAAGATCTCTGAAGCACTTCCGAGGATGTTCGACAGCCGTAGGCTCCTCGGGCCTATCCCCAGGCGTCATGGAAAGGTCAACTGTAGGAATGGTGTTTTTTGGCGGTGTCCAATTGACCCTTCTTCCCACAACCGTGTCCAGAAGTAAGTCATAGTCATCGTTGTTCGATTCACCGGAAGCCCCGCTCTTAGCACCAGGAGGTGTGGAGAGAGACGTGAGACCGTTCTTGCTTCGATGCAGTTTCCCATCTACTGTATCCATTGCTGTACCGCGCACTGCCTTTGTAATCTTCATCGGCTTTATCCTTCCCTGCTTCTCTACCTTCTTCGGCCCAGCTCCCTTATTCGTTGCTTTCCTTCCCTTCCCAACAGGCTCCCCGCTTGCCGCTGCCCGTGCCGTCATCTCCATCGCCTTCGGCTCCCGCCTACATCCTGGCTGTGCTGCCTCGTCTCGCAGCAGGTCCGCTGCGGATTTAAACTCCGCGACCGCATTCGGTGGTAGTAGTGATGGCTGAGGACTCCCCACTAATCTGGCTTGTCGCATCAGTTGGGATGGTGATGGAAGGCCTGGAGATGAGGACGCCGCCATAGGCTCAATTCCAGGCCGCAGAGGTGACGATGACAAAATGACTAGGCTGGCTGCCATTGTACTGAGACTATGGGTAAGGATGCGTCTTGCGCATTGTATGGACGCTATTGTTGGCGACAGGATCTATAGACAGGTGATGGAGATATAGTTGTGCTTATGGAGTAATAAGAATATCCGAGGGAGGTTGTCGCGTTACCGTCTGCCGTTGCTATGGTAACTAAAAAGTGTATTTGAACCCTCTCCTATGGTACAATCGTGGTAAGGAAGTCATCGACACCCGACCCTGACGAGCCCCAACACTTATAGCTCAACAACGGATAATCATACTAGAGCGGAGATGGTTTTATATTGTAGCTAGTAATATACAAAGTATTTTAATACTTGATTGGACCTCCTTTGGCCTTAATACAGCGGCAAACCCTCTTTTGCATAGAATCGATGCATTTAATGTAATTCTTAACCTTTAGAGATTCCCACTCTTTCTTTACCGCTACTGCCATTTCTTGAGCAGTTTTGATCTTATGACACTTCCTACTTATCCTTCTCTTAATGATAGCCCATACATTCTCAATTGGATTGAGATCTGGTGATTGAGCAGGCCATCGTATTAATAGAAATGCATTCTTCATCCGCCACTTTCTATTTGCCACAGTATTATGGTATCGTACCCTATTCTCCATTCAATGCACTTCCTCTTTACCCAGTTGCATCCTTCTAATCTTTTTGTAGAATAATAGACTCACTGGTGCTAAGATTTTCTCGTGATATCGATGTTGGTTAAGGCGTCCATCTTCGATTACTACTAGTGGCCCTCATTCTAGTTTACAAATAGCCCCCCAAATACCAATACTTGTTCGTCCCCTCTTAAAGGAAGGCTTGCAGTTCTTCTCCAGATAAGCTTCCCCAACTCTTCTTGAAACCCAAGTCATTCTAATATCTTTGCCAACCTCATATGTAGACTCATCAGTCCAGATCACTGATCGCCATTCCTCTATTGATCAATTCTTATGTTCTTGACACCAATTAAGCCGTGCTTTTCGATGTGCTGGGCTTAGGTAAGGTTTAATTCGAGCTTTTTGTCAGTAAATTTCCCCTCTTGCCAAAATTTTTTGTACTGTCAAGCGATTAAGGGTATATCCAGTTTTACTTAGAGTTCCTAATATAGCCAACCCCAACTAGTTATCAGCTTCAGCTGTACGACATAAATTTTGTTCATCTTGTTTACCGATCTTTCGAGGTCGTCCTGGTTGTTTTTTGGTGCTAATGAAATTGTCTGGATGAAGTTGTGTGCGTTTGATAATAGATATCACCGTGGTACGAGAAAGAGCTTCAAAAGTAGCAATTTGATATGCAGATTTACCGGCCTTATGCCATGTAACCACAGCAGATCTTTTGATATCGGAAACTTCTTTTCTTGAAGTTTTTGGTTTGGATGGCATTGGGGTTGTTGCTAATACTTTTTACTCCAAAAAAAAAATTTTCTACATATGATGGGAAATTCCGCGAAAAAGCAAAGTGTCGATGACTTCCTTACCACGATTGTACAAGCGAACATCTAGTATTCCGTATACCATCTTTCTGCCCCAGGACTACATTGTGATCTGACGCAGTGTCAGGTAGTGTGGCCCATAGTTCATTTGCCAGATCACCAATAACATGCGGACATCTGCCGCGAGGATAAGAGGAATTGTTGATCCAATTAGCTTCTCTTTTTTGCGCGTAGACTGCACCGTTGAAATAGAAATATCTTGTTTTCTTTTTCTTTTCCGTTTTTTTCTTCTTTGGTATTCAGCCTATTGATCTTAATTTGAAAACATGCGCTCGTAGCGTTGGACTCAATTCTGTACCGCAAATGGTGGCATTGTTGTTGGTTGGACCGCACCTCGCTGTACTCTGATAGCATTTTTTGGGCCATCAACAAGTAGTGCACACCTGGGTAAACATCTGCAATAGCCCCCTTTGGCATGTCCCATAGCTTCTGTTGGAGGTGCCAATTTTGCCTCTGCATTTGTTTTATAGATTACGGAGTACTATAGCTAATTACTTTTGTAAATTGCCTCCATCATTTCAACTGTTCCGTCGCTAGTTTGACCCGCTTGTTAATGATGCTACTCCATTTCTAATAAGAAGTTAGTACACTACAGCTGGTAAAGCAGTAAGATGGGAGGGTCTAACCCTAGCGTTGGTCCAATTTTTTGCGGTAATACTCTCCACCAGTCCCGGGAATGTCGCACCTGAATACCCCGTCCAGATTCCCGGCGCAAAAACAACATGTTTGTACCATGGTCTCCCGTCTAACCCTTGGGGGTACAAGAATCGACGTTCGAAGTACTTGTACTTGAGGTTGATCTTCCTTACCTCATAAAATAGCTGAACTTTCTTCCACCACTTCCACCATGGTATGTCTTCACCAAGACGCTCTTCGAGTTCAGTTGCGTACGCGTCAAGCTCCCCAGCAGTTTTACGGAGTCTCTTTATCGAGTTTTTGAGGTGTATAAATGTGGGGTCAAACAAATCTTTCAGGTCGCCGTGGTCATCCATACCGGCGGCTGGCGTGTAATTTCCATTTACATCGTCTTCCACACTCCTCAGATAACTGCCGAGTTCGTCCGCATAATCTGTCGCATTAAACGGTATAATAGGCGCCTCAACCAACTTAGCGGCCAGTAGCGACCACAGCCTGGTCATTGTTACGTGGTAATGCCATCCAGGGTCACCGAACTTGTCCATCCAATCGAAACTATCGAAATTGGAATGATAATGGTAGATGGGAGTCCCAGTATCAGAGGAGAAACCCATATCTACGCTTGGAATACCGGCGTAATCTTGGAATGAGGTAAAGTCGCTTCCGCTACCCATAGACCGAATGTGTCCATCCCATGTATCTCTAACCGTCTGGCCTCCGATGGTCTGATTTGGTGAAGGGACTAAAGAAGTGATTTCGTAAAGCGCTTTGTTGAGTACAGGGCTGGCAGCAGTTTTGAAACGCGGTCCTGATGTGCCAACATCAACATTCAGGTAGGCGACTGCACTGCCAGAGAGCCATGGTAGAAATTCTTCCACCCACTCCGTGGAGCCAACGAGGCCGTACTCTTCTCCATCCCAGCTTGCAAATACTATGGTTCGCAATGGCTTCCAGCCTTTCTCAAGGGCCTTACCAAAGCTTCTGATCATCTCGACCAACGCAGCTGAGCCACTGCCCGGGTCACTCGCCCCGCTAGCTGTCCAAGCATCGCGATGATTACCGACCACAACGACCTCATCGGAAAGGGTCCCGTTGATAACACCGATGACATTCCATATAGGCGTTATGACATACTCCTGCTCGTTAACTAGATTTAGGAGTAGATCATCTGGAGAGGGCCCGATATTGTATTTGACGCCCTTGTAGCCTAAGCCTCCACCTTCCCATCGTTTGCTTATCGAGGAAGCCTTTGGTCCATGGCCATTTAGAGCTATTAACAACGGGAGCGCATCGAGATAGGAGATCGGAATTGACGGAATTGAGGGTATTGCGTGTTTCGGGTCTTGACGGGGAACACCGGGTTTTGACGGATAACCGGGAGTAGTAGGATCGCCTGGAGCAATGCCTTTACAGAAGACTATGAGCAGGCAGCACTGCAGGACCAAAGTAATGATTATGCTTACTGAGAAACTGGGCGCTTCCCCTCTGGACGCTACTAGGTTCTCTAGCAGGTCCACTCGGATATGTGCGCAAACCACTATCATCCGTAATTCCGCCATCATCACCGGGATCACTGTAAGTCACAACGCCCACGGCCCCAAGCTCTTGTGCACGCTTAATCTTCAAGCCTCGGAAGATGATACCATATTTTGCAAGAACTATCTTCCCTTTGACACTAATGTTCGCATTCAGGAGATCTTCGAAGTCCTGATACGTCCCGTAATTGGCATATACGAAAGGGGCTGTGACATTACCACTCGCAGAATAGCCGTGAAATGTCGGTATCCTATCCTTGAGTCCACTTGTTCCATCCTCTTCGTATACGTTCTCTTCGAGGCCAGCCTCGAACCTAACCTCCCACCTATCTCTGGCCGCCTCTTCCTTGCTTGTGCTCTCCTTTCCGAAAAGGGCCAGCCGGTGACCGAGTGGATAGTTCAGATATACGTCGTAGCTCACAATGTTCGTCTCCGCGATCCCGAATTCCTGCCACTTGCTCTTGGTCCACAGAGCCTGGCTGAAGTTCTTCCCAGCCAGATGCGGTCCCGATGTATAGTATCTGCTCCATTCCTTTACCTTCTCTTCTCTAGGGGCTGAAATTAAAATATCTTGTAATTCGTTGTACGGCAGTGCGTAGCTCTGCGGCCAGTCTCTATGGGGGTAAGGCAGCGCCCATGGAAGGAATGGTGTGATTCTTGAGGGGAAGAAGGCCGGCGGTAGTAAAAAGAGGACGAATATGAAAGCCAAGCACGTAGACAGGGTGATAGTGCAAAAGCGGCGAAGGGTATTGTGTGGGTAGCGTTGACGTGCTGGGGCCACCTGCACGGTCAGAAGCAGCGGGGTTCGCTCGTCCCTCGCCATATCTGCTGGCTTCCCCAGAGCTCCAGCCTAGAGGCACTTGGGGGATGGGCGATGAGGGAAGATGTGCGATGTTGAGGGGAGACGTGGACTACTACATGTGTGTACATATAGTATGCACGTCGTCGTCACAAGACACAAGCGAACGTTTAGGCCGTTGAGCCGCCATCGGCGATTCGGTCGTCCCCTACCGTATTGTAAGCTGTATCTCTGTGTATTGTAGGGTACTTATACGCCCTCTGTATATCGTGGCCTCAACCTGCGACGTACGCACGGGATGGATGGGCGTTTGCAGGGCCTATGCATCACGAGAACAGTATACGCGCTAGAGGTAGTTCGACGATAACTACATGTATTCTGTTTCCTTGAATGAAACTCCTTACCGCTTTTCCGGCAAGCTTAATCACGCCGGTTAAAGCATTTTGGGAAAACTGGAGAGCAAATCGCAAATGCTGTTAGAAGCTCGGGAACTCGCCGATTTTGGAATGAGCAAAAAATAAATAAATAAATCTGCCCCCGGAGCCAGAACGCCGTGAGGCGAAAGCATCAAGAAATACAATCAGAGGACAACTCCACATCCCCAGTGGTCCTGTGCGCCCTTAAGTATCGTGGGATATCAATCGTAAACATCGTGATAGTCTAGAGACCAAATATATATTGAAGAAAATCCATGCCTTCCCGGTCACCATTTCAAGCAACACCGTTCTGCCCAATATCAAAAATCATCAGTGGCCATGGCTGTGCAGTGGCACTATCGACGGCGGTGGCACCCCCGATTTCCGATGCAGCATGGTTACTCGTCTCACCGGCCGCCTGCTCTCTGCCGCCTAATTGCATGAGAGCAGAAGCAGAGTAGTGTTCTACTGGCTCGAGGTTGACCGCCATTTGGCCCGTCCATTGCCTCCAGCTCTGGGCACCCAATTGTCCCGAGTGCCACTGACCGTGCTGAGGAACCGGAGACGTGTAGTTCGAGCCTGAATTTGGGAACAAAAATGAATTGGTCGGATTCTGACTAGTGGCGGTCTGAATAGGCGGCGACAGCTGATTAACTATTCCGGCATCTGCGGAACCGTACCCCTGATCTCCAAACACATTATTGGGGGGTGGGTAGGAAATACCGGATCCGGGACTCGGATCTGGGTAAGCATACGCGACGCCAGGCTGAGAGGTGGTAGGATAGGGAGATGGGTTTCCATTTAAACTGTGATCGGGTGACATGTACCCATTGACTCTGGTCGCATTGAGCACACCATTTGAAGCGCCGCCATCCGGGAAGGGTGTCGGATAAGCAGGGCTATTATAGTCTTGAGCTTCAGTTATCCCCTGTCTTGGCGACTGTCTAGAATTCCGACGGGAGCCATTGGATATTCGCGGTGAGCTATTGCCTGCAAGGTTTCGACTGAGCATGATTAGAGTTCCGTCAGTGACTGAACGGACCGCATCCTGGAGGCGGTTACCGGACCCTTGACCGATAATTAGCAAACAGAACGATAAAGCTACCTCGGGAAAGTCACCTACCTAGAAGTCCACCGACATCGCCCATGATATCAAGCCACAAATCCATCTCCTCTTTGAGTTTGGCTAATTCCTCTGCCGTACTTTCGTTCCTCTTCTCCCACTGCGCAAAGAGGGCAGTCGTTATTGCCATCAGATAAACGGCACCGGTGTACCAGGTCGTATCTAGACTCTTGTACTCTTGCAGTTGCCTTACTATATGAAGCATTTTCCGTGAAGAATCAACGCAAACGTTGAGACTCTCCCTGTTGAAGTCCGAAGAAGGAGATAGAGAGACAGACGGGTGGCGAAGGAGAATCCTGAACTCTAGATACCACATCTGCAGGTAGAGTGCAAACACTCGGTCTTCCTGCGCGCCAGAGCTCGAGTCTTGCAAATCTGTGGGCCATTGGTCACGCCACCTCTGAATCTTCCCTTCCAATCGATTGACGTTCTCTATGTACGAACTCTGTCGCCTTGAGACGGCGTATATATTGCTGAAAAGTTCCATAAATGCTGGAAGGACCTTGAATGCTTCTATGCCTGGAAGGAAGCCGCATTTTCTGGATTTGGATCTGTCGATACCAGCTTCTGAAAGAAGACTGTCATCAACAGCTTCAGGTAACTCAACATCCCAGTCTTCCGGTTGCAGCGCCATTGGCCTGCCTAGTTTCCCACTCAAGGTGACGTGAATAGCAAGGATACTGTAGAAGACACGCTTACGCATCTCGACCTCTAGAACATTCTTCTGCGCACTCCTCTGCACCCATCTCTTAGATGAGCGGTGCAGACCGAGCTCGATCGCTAAGGTCATGGTTAGGTTAACGGCCATCCAACTTGCTCCCGGCTTAGGGAAGTTGCGGAGATGTGTGCAGATTAATGCTAGAGCTTGTAAATCTTGCAGTGTGTGGCTGTTGACCAATTGATAGAAGAACCCTAGTGAGTAGTGATAGTGGTGGTTCGAGAGCACATTCAATTCTTCTTGTTGCTGTGAGTTCTCCCAGTTTCGCGCTGCGTACTGAAAGAACATAATGGCGAATACCATATGGACCATGACCGTTTCAGCTGGGGACGGTCTAAAGTCGGGGTCATCATATATTTTCGTAAGCTATTATTCCATTGAATTAGTTCTCATGTCCCTTGACTCTAATAGGGCTCTAGATTATAATAAAGGCTTACTAGTGTCATGAATGTGGGTTTATGAAGTATGGGCACATATGGGTTTATGACCCGAAAGTACCATTCTGCGTAGGTGAGGCCACTATGCCTAGCAGGCAGTGCCGTCTTGGTCATTTTGGGATTGACATTGAAGACCGATTGGAGGAAGCTTCCGTAAGACTTGTTGTAGAGGTCAAGTCCAGATGGTGGCGAACCTGAAAACGGCTCATCCAAGTCAGGCGATGTGAAGTCGGCGATATCGATCTCCATTCCTAAGACCGAAAGGGCAGTTCCCTTGATAGAGCTGAGGTACGAACTGCCGGAAGATATTCCCAGGTAGTTATCGCCGTGACAGCCTGCCCTAAACACAGGAAGAGCACGAAAAAAGTTCGTCTCTTGGTGTTGCCGAGGAGTCGACTCAACCGGTGTAGCTGATCGATAGGATCCAGAACTACCCGGACCACCAGACCCCCATAGAGCAGAGCCATCGCTTGCGCCAGCCCCAGAGTTCCAATCCACTGCGGGACTTGCATTGGGATTATGGAAAGTACTAGGTTTAACATCCGCGCCAAGACCCACAAGCCGCGCTTCAAGTTCTCTGACCCTGTTCTTCAGTTCGCTATTCTCCTGCTCTAGACTTTCCACATATCCTCTTGAAGTCGCACGTCCAGTGATGCGATCTGTAGTACGGCATTCCGTGTTGTTCTGCAGGCAAGGAGAGCACCCCCCGGGCAACCCATCGCATCGTATTTTGCGTACCTAGGACTAGGAGTCAGCCGGCCAAGGCAGAGATCTACTTGGAGGATCCACCGATTGCTCACCTTACACCGGTCGCACGCCTGGCCAGTTCGTGTGGAGGAGGCTAGCCTCTTCTTCACGGACTTTGAAAAGTCTTCTGGTCCGAAATACTCAGTCTTTGCAGCCTTGTTAGATCCAGACATATGCGACGCCGAAGGTCTTTTTGGGGGCATCTTGTGTGAGTTGTGTGCACTGATGGAACTTCCCGTCGAGCGACAATGATGGAATTCGATCGCCGGAGATGCCTCCGTGCAAGCCCAAAGAGAGCCAATCCAGGGATCGCCGTGTCTCTGCACCGCCGTCAAAGTGCCTGACTAGTGTTGATGCCAGTTTCCCCGGCTCTGCGGTCGCAAGAGAACACGTAGAGAAAATACGGCCGCGTGAAGGAGGGAAATCGAGTACACAAACAGCGGGATGAGGGACCAAGTCGACGGTAATTTCCGGGCCGCCCTCCTATGAGGCTGATCGACCAAGCAGCGACGGGTAGAATGCCAAGAACTGGCTCTCTCTCACTCTCTCCCCTCTCTCTCTCTCCTTTCCTTTCCTCGTCAACACGTCCACACACACGGGGGGGCAAAAGCAGCGAAAGCAGCGAAAGCAACAAAAGCGGCAAAAGCAGCAAGATCAAACACCAATATACACCAATACGATGATAAATAATCAGTAGACACCAGACACC
Source organism: Geoglossum glabrum (assembly GCA_021527465.2). Taxonomy (NCBI): domain Eukaryota; kingdom Fungi; phylum Ascomycota; class Geoglossomycetes; order Geoglossales; family Geoglossaceae; genus Geoglossum; species Geoglossum glabrum. The sequence goes on along the minus strand of JAJDFE020000556.1, from coordinate 1,594 downwards.
CCGATCGTCGTATTTGCGGGTTTTCGGCAATGCTTATGTATTTCACTGACGACGGAGCATCGAGCAGGGCAGATGCGGCTCCCCTTCCCCATCCTATCGTGTTTGAGGCAGCAGTGCCACCACCACTTTCCCGCGACTGTTTGCTGCCCACACCCGCGTTGTGATGAACCCATCCACGGAGGTTAGGCGTCTTGCTCATCTCCATTCCTCAGCGCATTGACCCTAAATATGGCGGCTACCGATCCCCTGACCCTCCTAACGCGGCCGTTTATTGGGCAGCATGGCCAAAAAATGCGCCCGTTTCGAGGTGGCTTCGCCCAAAACTCACCCATTCGGGAAATTGAAGTCTCTCGGAAGCAACACCAGCCCCCCCAGATGCAGGCTCTCTCTCGACTTCATGCGAGTGGCGCCCAGCCCGACACCAGCTTTACGGCTATAAATAACCCCCCCTTTTACTGTCAATGGAGACGAAGGCCATGCGCGCTGTAGGGTGTAGAGTAGGGTACAGTGCGGGGGAATGCCCTGCCATGCAGCCTTTCGTCGATTTTACGATCTCTGTCATCGCCCTGTCGGGCTGTGCTGCTCTTTACCACCTTACCACCTCAGTGTAGGTAAACGTGTAGCCAATCAGAGCCTAGCCACTTCCAAGAGCTATTATAAGCTGAACAAGCTGAACATGGTACTTGGCCCTCCCGGGGTTGGGAGCATACGGGAACGTACAAGTACAAGATTTTGTGTAACGCCGCAGAGCCTGAGCTTAATTCCTGGCTAATCTGCTCGCCTGACTGGTAATTTCGACACGACTTTTGCACGGCGCGAAGTACATCCGATCTGACCACCCAACAGGACACACCACCCAACAGAACCATACCGGATCACCACGAACCTCCCGGCCCCCATAGAAGTTAGGGTCTCCACTACACAACTAATCCCCACTTCTTCCACCGGTGATACAGCGGTGTATTTCCGGCATGGCTGTGCAAACGCTCCACCTCGAACACATCCCACTGCAGTACCCCATACACATAGCATTATTCAAAGATGTCGAGAACTGTGCCTTCCTAAAGCGACAGCTGCTCGGCTGTAATGAGGAATTCGAGTACGCCTTTATTGATGCCAGCGTGGTGCGTCCCTAGCGCCCCCTTATGTCAGGTAGCCCAACACCATGACTGATTATCCCCTAGATACTATCCACCATGCATGCACTGGCGGCCACCTACAGGGCAGTGACCGATCTGCTGAATAGCCGAATACGGTCCCGAAATGTGCACTCTGAGATTGTCTTCGCTCTCAGTCCTAATAACAACGTATGAGTCTAATTCTCCTAAATCCACCTATGCCTAAATGGCTGTGCTCAAAATTTTCACCCAGTGCGTTCCCATTCGGTTCTCGTTACATCAGCTCCTATAATTTTTTTTACTATTCACAGAACTCATGCAACACGTAATATTCTTCTTAGAAAGTATCCTACTAAACTGGCAGTAATCGGAATTCTGCCACCGCCAAGCACAGACATCTGTTTCTCGCTACCAACAGACCCGTTCATCTGCTTATCCGTCTGTGCCTCCAGATCGCCGAATCCTTCCGCCGCTTC
>JAJDFE020000555.1:0-25210 GCA_021527465.2 Geoglossum glabrum | reverse complement strand
AATAGATAAAGGTATATGGATTTGAGGATGTATATACTACTCAAATAGGCATCCAACACCTATATGAGAGGAATGCCGATAATGGCAATTGAAGAAGAGAAAAGAAGAAGTGGCAGGAGGTACCAGGTACTTATACATCTTAGTGGGGGAAATTAAGGGGAGAGGCTCGGCAGGAGGCTCAACAATAGTCTCATTGAAAATTTTTTTTTATTACCCCGCTCTTTCAGCTTCATATTATTATCCAAGCATATCACCAACAAGGAAGCAAGGACATTTGTATTACCCTCTTCTTCATAAGATAATATTAATAACTGTTGCAAATAGTTCTGATGGCTGATGAACTCAACAAGCGACTCGATTATCATCAACGATCTTAAAGCTTATAAAGACTTTCCGCATGTTAAAGGCTTATGCAATTCCATCAAGTCACATCTCTATCGATGGGGAAAACAACAGGAGGGAATGACAATTATGCGGCTCCCTATTTTGAGAGAAGATCTCTGGAAAAAGGCATGGGCTAGAAAGATGGACGAGAATCTTCTCAAGCAAGATTGGCAACAGTTTCAACTTTTGCCAGCCGATAAGAATCATCTCCAAATTGAAGATAACAGAGGTCACCTTCTTGCCTATCGAGTTCGATTGCCTGAAAAGCTATATCAGGGCCTTGTCGATACAGAACCACTTATTCCGCCTAAAAAGGTCAAGTCACACAGTCGGCGCACAACTGTCAATAGACACTGGAGTCTCTGGAGAAAGTATTCCGTTGATCCACACATGTCTGGCGATTACCTTTGAGACCTTCTTAATTCTCAGCAATGGCTCGATGCCAATAAGGATCTTTTTCAGCATCTTACCGATGTATTACGCCTTTTAGACCCACAAATGTATATCAGGTACATCAGCATCAAGGACTTTTTGCCTCCCGATATCCAACCAGCCTGTGGTGCATGGTACGCTTGTGCTATTAACCAAGATATGACCATGGATGGTATTGCACATTTGGACAGAAGCAACTACTATTGTGGATTAAATGTAGTCGTGGGATGGGGAGACTATACTAGTTCCAAACTAGTATTGTGGGATCTTGGCTTGGTTTTGGAGTTATTGCCAGGTGACGCAATTCTTTTCCTCAGCAGAATAATCACCCACAACACTGTCGATATTCAAGGGGGGGTTAGGAACTTGGTCAACTGCTTTGTACACCAAACTCCGTTAAGTTGGAAAGATAAGAAAGTTGAGGAGTTAACAGGTTCCAAAAGAAGAGGTGGGCCAGGTAAGCATGACAAAAAAGGCAAAGGGAAGCAAGTGGTACAAATGGAACCAAAGGAGAAGAAAAGAAAGCGTGAGGATAGCAATGTGGATATTGGAGATCTTGACAAGGGAAAGCAGAAGCAGATTGAGGAAAGCGATAGAGAGATGGATGAGGAGATGGGAGGTATATTGAATACTGATGATGAGATGGAAATAATGTATGCTGCACATGATGGAGAAGATGAGGAATCTGACTAAAAAGATGTTTTTTTTTGTATTTTGTTATTACTTTGGAATTTATGATTTTATTGCATAAAACGATATAAGTATATGGAATACTTGCTGCTTACATAGGGTGGGCCGCGCAGAATGGGTGGGCCGCGCAAACAGGCAAGGTGGACAAACCAACACCCTAAAAAAGTGGATAACTAAAAAAGGTCAATTTTGACAGAGGAGTATGCTAGGAAGCACTACAAATAGTGCAAGGAAAGAATTGAATAGGGAGTTGAGAAATGGAGGAGGTATATTTAGTCTGATGAATGTAGCATTAAGCTTGGGGCTAGGCAAAGACAAGAGTAGGTTTTTCATACATTCTCACAGAAATGGAACAAGGATTTTGTTCAGCCCTATAAGAAAGGGAAAGAGTTTACAATAATGGTTTGAGGTGTATTTGGGCATGAGAAGCACTCAGAGCTGGTACTAATACCAGGGGACCCTGATTCAAAGTGGGGAGGGGTTACTGCTGTAGTTTATCTTGAAGTTTTAAAGGACACTCTTCCAACACTATGGGAACCAGGTCTAGAATTCATGTAGAATAATGCATCAATTCATACTGCCTACATTATAAGGAAATGGTTTACAGAATAGGGAATTGTGGTAGTAGAATGGCCTCCACATTCACTAGATCTTAACTCCATTGAGCATGCTTGGGCAAGATTAAAGGCTTGAGTTTACAAACACTATCCTGAACTTAAAAATCTCAAGGGAGATAATCAAAAAGTTAGAGATAAGCTCTTCACAGTATTGTAAGAGGGCTGGGAAGTATTGCCAGAAGACTACTGTATTAAGTTGATAGAGTCAATAGTATGAAGGGTCAAAGCAGTAAAGAAGGCAAAAGGATGGTATACAAAGTACTAGATGTAATTTATTTTATTTTGACACTTTTAGATATAAGTATATATATAAAAGAATTAATTTACTAAGTTATATAGCAATTGATCCCCATTGGTTGTGCAAGAGTGATGTGTTGAGCAACTGGGAAAAACTGGTAAGGTGCTGCATGCAGTAATTTGCATAGACTTTTTATAGAGTACTGTACCAAGAGGGGCAGCACTACATTGTAGAGGACCCTTTAACTGAAACAGGCTCTTGAGAGTCCAGAGTACTAGTATCTACTGATTTAACTTGAGCTCACTGTTCTTATACCAGTACAGACTTTCACTTTATGTTATAGATAGACTCTAGGGACAGTACAATATAGCTAGTTAAGTAAATACACCAGTATAAATTTTTGCCTGATTGCTCAAAGTCAACATCCTTATATATTCAGTGGGTGATGGTTGGTCAAGACTTCATATAAAAATATTCCAGGGTTAATTTCACTTTTCAAAAATATTATTTTTGTATATGAATCCTCCTATCTCCCATACAAAGGTCATGTCAAAAAGTGACAAAGGAAAAACATTAGGCACCCTTAATTAAACTAGAATTTAAGCATGAATAAAAATCTTTTAGGCCTTTTGGATATGCCGAGAGAATTGCTTAGGTATGCCTAAAAAGTTGTTCTTAAGCATCCTAAGTACCTAGCTAGGTACCTAACATTCAAGCCACAGGGTTACCCACAGTTAAGAGACAAATGAATGTAGAAAATGCAGGGTAACAAGAGGTGTTTCAATAGGGCTGCAAGAAGTGATGATGTGGTAAGCACAAACATACTATTAGGTGTCACAGGTACCCTCTTCAGGCACTCTCAGCCTAACCATCCTCCCAGTGATGCAGGCATCTCTCTCTAAATCCTTGAGTGTCACAGGCACTTCTTTCAGGCACTATCTGTTGAAATGTCAAGCCCAATAGTATGCCTGAACAGAGTGCCTATGACATTCAAGGAGTTAAAGAGGGGTGCCCATGTCACTGGGAGGATGGTTAAGCTGAGAATACATGAGGGGGGACACCCACTAGTGTGTTTGTGCTTACCACTCCTTACTGCCCTAATGAAACACCTCTTGTTACCCTGCATTTCCTACATTCATTGTATCTCTTAACTGTGGGTAACCCTATGACTTAGTTAGATGTTAGGAACCTAAATTAGGCACTTGGGATGCCTAAGAACAATTCTTTAGGCATATCATATGGTGCCTAAGAATAAGGGTGTTGGTTTGTTCACCTTGCCTGTTTGTGTAGCCCCACGCAGCCCACCCATTTTGCACTGCCCACCCTATCCAAGCAGCCAGTGTTTTATGCAATAACACCATAAATTTCAAACTATCAAAGTAATGACAAAATATATTAAGATTACTTCCTTTTAGTTAGATTCCTCATCTTCTCTATCATGTGCAGTATACATTATTTCCATCTTATCATTGGTATCCAATATTCCTCCTATCTCCTCATCTGTCTCCTCATTACTTTCCTCAATCTGTTTCTGTTTTCCCTTGTCAAGATCTTCAATATTCACATTACTATCCTCTCACTTTCTTTTTTTCTCCTTTGGTTCTGTTTGTACATACCACTTGCTTCCCATTGTCTTTTTTGTTATGCTTACCCAGCCCACCTGAACCTGTTAGCTCTTCGATCTTATCCTTCCTACCTAATAGAGTTTGATGTACAAAGCAGCTAACTAAGTTCCTAACTCCCCTTTGAATATTCACAGTATTGTTGTGGGTGCTGAGAAAAAGAAGAGCATCGCCTGGTAATAACTCCAAAACCAAGTCCAGATCCCAAAATACTAGTTTGAAACTAGTATAGTTTCCCCATCCCATGATGACATTCAATTCACAATAGTAGTCACTTCTGTCCAAATATGTAATACCATATGACACAAGCTGGTTGGATATTGGGGGGTAAAACATCCCTAATGCTGATGCACCTGACATATATTTGTGGGTCTAAATGGTACAATATATTAGTAAGATGTCAATAAAGATCTTTATTAGCATCAAGCCATTATTAAGAATTAAGATGGTCTTGAAGATAATCACCAGACATGTGTGGATTAACTGAGTACTTTCTCCAAAGACCCCAGTGTCTATTGATGGTTGTGCCTCAACTATGTGACTTGACCTTTTTAGGCAGAATCAGTGATTCTGTATTGACAAGGCCCTGATATAGCTTTTCAAGCAATCAAACTCAATAGCCAAGGAGGCAACCCCTATTGTCTTCAATTTGAAGATGTTTCTTATTAGCAGGCAAAAGTTGAAACTGTTGCCAACCTTGCTTGAGAAGATTCTCATCCATCTTTCTACTCCAGGCCTTTTTCCAAAGATCTTTTCTCAAAATAGGGAGCTGCATAATCATCATTCCCTTCTGTTGTTTTCTCCAGCACAAGCTTTTAACATGCAGAAAGTCTTTATAAGCTTTAAGATCATTGATGAGATAATCAAGCTGCTTGTTGAGTTCTTCAGCCATTGCAACTATTGCAAGAGTTACTAACATTATCTTATTATAAAAAAGAGAGTAATACAAACATTATTATCAAAAGAAGAATTATCTCTACCTTCTTGTTGTGTTATTGAAGCTGGAAGAGTAGGGTAATGAAAATTTTTCAATGAGACTATTGTTGAGCCTCATGTTGAGCCTCCTCCCCTCTTAATTTCCCTTACTGAGATGCATAAGCCATTATCAGTATTCCTCTCATATGGATGTTAGATGCCTATTTGAGTAATATATACATCCTCAAATTCATATACCTTTATCTATTCTATGGGCTCAGGTTATAAGGTATATATGTCAGCATATAAAACTTGATAGTTGTGAGGGACTATAGAAAAATCTCCTTCTAACCTCAATGTAAAATTGGTAGTCATGAGTGACTAAAAACTTCCTTCTAACCTAGAAGTACAATATGTGCAGTGAGTAACCTGGAGCAGAGCTATTCCTAATTTTTTAGATTATATCATTTTCTCATATATTGACTTGCAAGTATACTCTGGCTTTATGCTAGGTAATAATACTCAGTCACATACAGGGTAACCACAGTAGGGTAACTCAATAGTAGGGTAATCCAGTGTGGTTGTAATTTGCAGGTTGATACAGCTAGGGTCGCTTACCAGGTAGCAAGACACTTGGCTTGCCGACACCACTGCAAGCATTAGTTAGGCTCATGACACAATGGAAAAGGAGCTTTGGATCCAGCAAGCACTTGAGGACCTTGCAATAGGTAAGATCTAGTTTAATTGCAAGGCCTCTAAAGTTTATGATGTTCCTAATAGTACCCTTATGGCAAGACAGACTGGGCAACCCTCAAGGCATACATCACACATCCATCAACAGTTGTGTACTGAAGCTGAAGAACAAGCTTTGATTAATTGTATTGAGCAATGAACACTTTATGGACTCAATATTCATCATGATATAATTAGGGTAATAATGGAACATATAATTTTAAGCCACTTAGATAAGGCTCAGCAACAAACAATTTTCATGCACATCTTAGGAAAGAACTGGACACCATGACTTGTTAAACATTATCCTAGGTTCAAAACAATTCTTACAAAGCCAATTGAACAGTCTTACACTGATACATGTATGCATAAAACATGCAACAAAATAAACCTGAACCAGAAGATATTTACAACATGGATGAGACTGAGTTTGCAATGAGAGAAACTGGAAGAATATATGCAATTATTGACAAGCTTTTGAATTCTAAAGGATATTCTGGATCAGGCAGTAAAGGTGAATCTTTAACAGTTATCACATGTGTTTCAGCAGCTGGATCAGCAATTCCTCCATTTGTGATTTTTAAAGGCAAATACCTACAGAGTACTTAGACCTCTGATAATGTACCAGATGATTAAATAGTGGCAACAAGTCCTAAAGGCTGAATAAGTAATGTATTAGGTCTGAAATAGCTAGAAAAGCATTTTGAGCTATATACACAACCAGCTCATAAAAATAAGTATCAAATGCTTATTTTGGATGGTCATAGAAGTAATGTAATACTGGAGTTTATGGATTTTTGTGAGAGTCACAAAATTATTCTACTTTACTTACTGGCTCATACTTCGCATATGCTACAATCTCTTGGTATCATAGTGTTTTCACTAACAAAATACTAGTATCAGAAAGCAATTCATCAGCAACTTTGTTTAGGCAACCTTTAAATTCTGAAATTAGAGTTTTTAGATATCTATCTCAAGATCCGACCTTGATCATTAACTAGCAACAACATCCAAGCTGGTTTTTGAAAGGCTGGTTTAGTTCCATTTAACTCTGCAACTGTACTTCATCAATTGCCAACACCACCTCTTGAAATACCAAATCTAATAATGCCACTATATCTACAGACTCTCAAAACAGTAAAAGAGTTATATAATGCCAATACTGCACTTAGATCAGACCATGATAACATAGAGGTGAAATTAGCAAAGCAGCAGTGACAGTTTTCAACAATTACCTTATTTTGCAATAGGAATATGACGAGCTATACTAATCAGAAGCAAAAAAAAGCATCAAGGAAGTAAAAACAGGTCCCAAGTCAAACTATTAATGAGATGCAAAAGGTATTGGAAACTTCTAAGTGCCAAAGGACTACCTGACATACAGTTTAATAACTAAAGTGAAGTCCAATATTATCTGATTTAAAAACCAACTCTGACAATCTTTATAAGGTTTATGATAATGATATGAACTCCAGCATTATTGTAGTCACATCACAGTAGAGTGGGATAGCTTGTGTCCTACTTCCTGAATGTATCACACTACCCAATGAGCAACCCTATAGGAGAAAATCAGTAATTAATTCTCATATGAGATATCTATATTAATACTAATCCACAAGTGTATTCTCAACATCTAGATCTTATTCTAGTAAGGTACCTCAGAAAAGTTACTATTGTATAGTTAATCAACTGCATAATAGAGAAAAATTAACTTTATGTTGATTTACAATTAGAATCTTACCTTTTGAATATATGATATCAGACCTCTTAAAAAGATATCAATCAATTTTTTATTTCTAGTTCCTAGGTTAGATTATTTCATTTTTCTTTAGAATAGATATTAACAGATCTTATTATCTTTTTTGAGACAAATATATATGTTACTCTTGCTTATAATAGTTCTACTTCTTTACAAAATACAAATAATTGTACTAATTCATGATATATCAACTCATCCTTAGAAGAGTTATGGTATTCAGTCTTAGTATCCATTTCTCTCTCCTGCTCTTTCTCTAATTTAATCTCTTTCTCTGATTTCAGATTTTTAGTTTTTTTCCAACTATTCTTATATGCTTTCTTAACCTTGGCTGTTGTATAATAGAACTCGAAGGAATTAATTACTCAAATTGAGAATGAGTGCAGGATATTGATAATTTAGGCTGTCAGTTTCTTAAATCTTAAGGTCATCCTTTTGTATATATAAGTGAATCAAGAATTGGTGTTTGTAATTTACTATCTTTTAGAAGCTAATTCAAAAACCAATATAGATGAAAGTCTTACTAATATAAAACTCAATTCTAAGAAATTCTTTCCTTCATAATATGATAACATAGAATACAGAGGCTCATCCCAAAAGTGATCGGTCCTTTAACTAAACTGTAGTTAAGCGAGAGCCTCAACCCAACCCCATCAAAATGCTCGGTCGCAAAACTGACATAACCCTCCGCGCGCAAGCATTTGCACTTCTTGAAGAAGGCATTCCGGTCTCTAGAATAATAGAGATCACCTCCTATTCTAAGTCCTCGATTTTTCGCATTAAAAAAATCGCTTATGAGCGAGGTTATGACCCTACAGTATGCAAAGAATTCAAAGATGAGTTTTTTGCCGACGCACCCCGCTCTGGATGGCCAAAAGTGATCACAGAAGCGGCCACAACCAAGGTGCTAGAGGAGGCAAAAAAGGACCGGGATGGAAGAGAAATGACTTGCGATGAGTTGGGATTTAAAGCTGGCATATCTAGAATGTCAGCTCTTCGAATATTGTATGCACATGGTCTCAAAAAGTTTAAGCCGACATGGAAGCCTGGCTTAACTGCAGAAATGAGAGCGGCAAGATACGAATTTGCTATGCGACACAAGGATTGGACACTGGAGGACTGAAAAAATGTTATTTGGACCGATGAAACTAGTGTTGTTTTAGGCCATCGTCGTGGTGCAGTAAGAGTTTGGAGGACTAAAGAGGAGCGATATAATTAGATAGTGATTAGACGCCGATGGAAAAAAGCTTCAGAGTTTATGTTTTGGGAAAGCTTTTCTTACAATAAGAAAGGTCCAATGCATATTTGGCAGCCTGAAACTGCTCAAGAACGTCGAGCTGCAGAAAAAGAGCTGGAAAATTTGAATGCTATTCGAGAGCCTGAGTTAAAGACTTAATGGGAAATATCTACTGCAATGCGGCGATTAAATCTACGACAAAAAACACCAGGCAAGAAACCAGTTTGGAATTTCAACAAACGAACTGGTAAATTGGTTAGAGAAGCAACAGGAGGTGGTATTGATTGGTATCGATATGGAAGAGTTATTTTGTTAAAAAAACTCATTCCATTTGCAAAAGAATGTGCAAAAGACCGGCCTAGTACTATTGTACAAGAAGATGGAGCTTCTTCACATACACATCCAGCTCAAAGGGAACTCTACAATATTTTTAAGGTACAGCGGCTATTGTGGCCTGGAAACTCTCCAGACCTCAATATGATTGAGCCGGCTTGGGCACATTTAAAGAGAGTTACTACTAGAAGTGGTCCTCTTAAAACCCGCAAGAAAGCGATTGAAGCATGGACAAAGGCATGGGAAAACCTTGAACAGAGTAGGATTCAAGCTTGGATTGAGCGCATTATGGATCACCTTGAAGAAATCAGAAGATTAGAGGGCGGAAACCACTATCGTGAGGGCCGGCGAAGGGTTTAACTGGAGTTTAGTGGGGGGGGTGCCTAAGCGAAAGACTGATCACTTTTGGGATGAGTCTCTGTATCCATTGAGTTAATATGATTATAACTACATAGTTAATAAAAAAATAATCAATTTAGAATCTGCTTTTGATCAAAAGCAGGTCATAGTACAAATGATATAATATGTTTAATTAGTGCATGAAAAAGTAAATTTTGAAAGATTTGAAATATGCAATTTCAAGCTATAGAGACTGCAACTCAATCTTGCTAATATTATATTAGAGATAACTTCATAAAAACTCTATGAAGATCTTTAGTTGATATTTAAAGATATTTTTTGACAATTGAATGTACTTCTTTTATACAGGATATTTCTTGATTACCAAAACATAAATATCAATCAGTCCAACAGTAAACAAATTGCTACTTATATTCATTATATTAAACTATGTTTTCATTAAATATTCTAATTATTATTAGTGATTCTTCCAACTCTTTTGATATATTTTTTTATATTCTATCACTATCTTAGAAGTGACTATTTTTTACCATTGACTTATGAATAAGATTTCTTCCTTGTTGCCCTTTTTATACAATTTGAGATTATAAGTATGAGAAAGAACATTCTTATTAATATACTAACCATAAAAAAGATTAGTAGTTTACGAAAATATATTAGTAAAATATCAGATGGCAAGCTCACATCAGGAAACGGAGGGCCCTCCATTAGGCAAGGCGCGTGCACGGGCCTGCCGCTGCTTTGGCGGGGTATAAAGACCGCATGCCTGCCCACACCTCGCTGTTTTCTTTCTTTCTTCCTCCCTTACTTTACCAACAATTCAATACCAGCATCTTGCGACGTTTGGTCCCCTTGTCCGGCGCGGGCGCATGTCAGCCCTTCTGCCTGCTGGATCCGCTCCTGCCTTCTCCTCCCACCGGACTTCCCTGAACCAGCTTCGCTACAGCTCAGGAGACTCTGTGCCTCCCCTCCTGTGTCGATGCTTCTGATAGGCTTTGATGCTGGATCATTTCTCATGTCTGCCTTGCAGCAGAGTCCCAACCCTTACATAACCTGCTCGTCGTCACACTTTGACTGACCTTCCAGGGGACACAGCGTTCCGGAGTCTTGAGATGCCACGGACTTGGCTTGTATGCATTGCGGCACACAGCCCAGTCGCAAAAGTGCCTCCCGATGACGCGGTCTGGCTTCTGCCTAGCTGCGCCGTGCCGCGCAATGCTGCAAGTAGATAGCGTGTCCGCAGTTTCCTGGTGAGCTCCCCTTGTGCCGTGCGCTTCTCGTATTTGTCAATTGGGCGTTGATCTGGGCTGATTTGAGATAGCAGGATCATGCGAAGCTCCGCTTGTATACGTTGCAGCACACTCCAGTTACAAAAGTACCTCACGATAACGCAGCCTGACTTCTGCCTAGCTGCACCGCAAGTAGATGATGTATCGGCAGCTTCCTGGTGAGTGTCAGGGCCTAGACGGTTGGTCGCAGGTGCTCGTGCTCGGCAGATGGTAGACGGGTGTACGGGCGGTACTACGAACTATGTGGTTCGTATGGGTTCGTGATCCGCGGAGGTGGTAGTGGAGATATAGCTCTATTCTAATGACGTTCTATGTACAATACGTGTGTTGACCGATGAGGTTGCAAGAGGCATCCTCGTCGGTCTCTAATAGGGGTTCGCGAGCCGCGAACCTTGGCGGTGCGAGCATGGCTCGCTCCGCGGTCCGAGCTCTCGTATGGCCGTTACAGTGAGCTCCCCTCATGCCATAGCGCATCTTGGATGCATTAATTGGCCTTGATCTGGGCTGATTTGAGATAGCAGGATCATGCAACCCCCTCTGGGCATTCCTTGGATCTGCGGATGGTCTACTGATTGGACCGCACCAGCTGCCTGCTTGAAAGCCGAGACGCCGATGACGGGAAGACCTGGGATGTGCAAGTCTGCCTAAAGCTATTGGACAGATAGGGTGGGATTCGAGGTCATACGACTCCCTCTCTTGCTGTAATCCTTACTCCCTCCCTGATCAGCCTTTCACAGCCTCGCCGACGATCGAGAAATGATACTGTAATCAGTTGATCATATTGATGGCAATGTGGAATTGTGGCATCTCCCGGTATGAAAGTGCAGGATCAACAGTTTCAGGGCCTCACAGCTGCAGTGGATCTCTCTGTGCATGACTGGAAGCATTGCAGCTAAGGGATTTTTGATGGGGATAGGGCATCAGGTAGATAATGGCATGGCGGGAGTGTACGGCTGATCGCAGAGCCTAATCCCAGCACACTTTGTGCGATGCTACAATCCTAAATGAATTCTCTAATCTCCCCATCTCTTCCACCTTTTGAAATGTGAAGACGTTTTCTTTCCCCTACTCGAGATGGCCACTTTCGACCCTATCCCTTATACATATGTTCCAACGGCTCCATGTTTCAAGAGCACAAAGGCTCCCTACAACCGTACCCCAAAGCAGGTCAGTATCCTCAACAAGATCCAATGCATCAAAGCAAGCAATGCAACACTTAGCATACTCTGACCGCCGGCAGTAGTAGCAGCAGCTAATGACAGCAGAAATGACGGGCCTGGCATTCGAAGTATGCTCTGAGATTGAGATATTGGCCTATAGCAACTGTGACTGATTTGTGGGAATCTGAGCAGGGACTAGTACCGTCTACAGCAGCAACGACAAAGAGGAGGAGGGCGAGGATGATGACGACGATGACGATCTCCCCACAATTGAAGACCTGCTGTATACCACGTTAAAAAAGGAGGGCTTTGCGACAGAAGACTCAAGCCCAGACTATAGAGTGCAAGGAGTTGGGGAGGTAGCTGTAGAGGAGAGAGGCGGCTTTACTGACTATAACAGGTCAGCATTAGGTGGAGATTCAGACAGTAGTCTAGGTGAGCGCACCCACTATCCTTTGTTGTGGAATAGACTCTAATTTCCTTTGATATGGTGTAGATGATCCAATTGTCCTGCTAGGGGACGATGATTTGAGCGCCTCTGAAGCTAAGGTCGATCATGGTAGTCTTCGTGCTGAAAATGTAGAGCCTGATGCAGGTCATTTCAATAGCCCAGAGACTACCGTCGACTCAACAACTCTGGCCCCTCCTTCTAGTCTTGATGGATGGTACGATATTGATGACTACCCTGAGACGGTTCAGCGCTTGCAGCTTGTCAAAGGAGCTTTGGCGTCAAATTCCATGTGCCCTTACAGCCCCTCTTCGTGCCTCTCGAGCGAGCTATTGCATGACCGCATCGATACAGACGGCCTCGATACGCATAACACCGGATCCGAGGCCGTGACATCCCATTCTACTCGCCTTCGAAGCCCGCCTCCACGCCGCTCTAGAGCGTCAACAGGGAACCGGCTCAGTCAAGAGGATTGCCTTTATGCTAGTCAAAGCACAGCAGATGAACGCGAATACAAGGACGAGCTAGTTCGCCCTACACTCAATAAAGATACCTTTGACAAGGGGGAGAGGCAGCAACAGGAGGTAGAGGCGGAGGGGGAGGTGAACAAAGACGACGATGAGGACGACGGTCAGCCACAGCAAAGGGTGAATAGTATAGCAGCAGTGCCGACGACTGAAAGTGTTGGTGATACCCATCTATCTAGCAAGGGGGATGAAAGCGCAAGGCCGGCCAAGCGACAGCGGCCACTTCCTTATGGCGATTCATCTCCAGAGCCAAGTTATGACGAGGCGGGGAGCCATAACGATAGTTACGGCGATGACGGGCTTAACAACATTAAAGCCAAGTCGGACGAGGATGATGAGAGGCCACATCCTGCTAAGCAGAAGCGGCCATCCTCATCTTACAATGGTCCAACCCAAAGGAAGCATAGGTACCATCTTCAGCAGAGGTCCCGCCAGCATATACCACGCTCCAAGTCCCATCAGCGCTATCCAAAGTCACATTCTCTCCTTGATCAAGGTTCAAGAGTCGCTGCAGGCTCTAGTGCTAAGGATCGATTGCCTTCGCCAGCGCCATCTGCACCACAAAGCATGGATACTGTCACGAACGTAAATTCCAGGCGCTTGGAAAGCAAGATAGGACTACTTCTATTCGACGATTCAAAGCTAAAGAAAAGAAAAGGTCCAGAGGAGACCTTGCGCTTATATACATAAGGGGAACATGCTCTCAAACCTCTGTTTTGGATGTCTCGGGTCGCTCGAACTTTGCCGGATGCGATTCAGGCATATAGCTATACTGCGAGCGGTATGGGTCCTATTGTGAGGTCAGGCGAGGCCTGTGTAACTGGTGACGAGCATACGAGGGTGGCGGTTCGAGTGCTATCCGAAGTGTTAAGGTCATTGAGCTCAAGTAGGGCTCGTGGTTGCGGCTCCGGCTGAGGCTCGTGCTGAGGCTCGTGCTGAGGCTCGTGCTGAGGCTTCCGCGATATTTGTAACAATATCCCTTTGCCTTCACATTAACGATGAGGGCATTTCAGGCTGGCCTGGCCAGTTGGATCTTCAAAGCCGTCATGAGCTGGATGGCATGCTGCCTTGAGCAAGATCTTAAGAACTTCTGGTAGCACATCACGAAGATCTAGCTGCAGAATGTAAGCGTGGATTCAGCGTACAGCGAAGTGGCCATACTTCAGGGTAATCGGGTAAATTGTCATGAGCTGGATAGCGCGCTGTCTTGAGCAAGACCTTAACAACCTCTGGTAACGCATCGCGAAGGCGCAGCTGCAGAACGTAAGCGCGGACTCATTGTAGAGCAGAGTAGCATACCTCGAGGTGATCACATAGGTGATCGCGTATCTCCTCTCTTATTGAAAAGTATTGAGAGCAGTATGGACAAAGCTATGAGGAAGGGTGTCGGTTGTTCATGTTGATGAAAGCGGGGAAAGACTGGGGCACGGCAGGAGCTTATACTTAATAAGGATGCGATAAGACTCAGTAAGCACATACGAGCTGAACTCTCAATTGGTTTGGGGAAGTAGCATGAACACATCGAGCTTCAACATAGCAACCTCGTAACTCGTGTATCCTGATTTCGATCCAGGCTTCCGTTGCATGGCACGTAAGTCCCGGGTCTCCCAGAAGCGACTAGCTACCTGTTGATGCAGTTCCCAAAATCGAATCGCCATGCAGTAGCCCCCATAAGTCTCACCAACCCCTCGACCCTTCCTGGGAAGCGATTCGCCACGTCAAGGAGGCTGGGGAGACTTATCAGACATTCGTTGCAGCTACAACCGAGCTGCATCGACAAGGCACAATGCATCCTCGTGAGGTCTGACGGAGGAAATTGATTGAGTCACCCCTTGCTTACATGTTGCAGAATCACACTTAAACAAAAGAATGGTGTTCTGACAGCCAGGCACGGACACGTCGCGCCGCCGCCAGTCCTTCGGCCTCACGGGGTAGCGGAGATTAGTGATTCGCTTACAGAAAGATAGTTGGGTTTGTGGCATCGTTTAGTCCTCCATCGTGATTGGGACTTTTGTTATTATTCTACTGGCATTATTTGCTTTGATCATTCACATATGGTCTGCAAGAGGCGTTTCGCTCCCTACACTCATGTTAAAGACAACATCTCATCATTGCATGTGGACTTGCTAAACTTCTACCTAGATGGCGAAGCATCAACCCTCTTGAGCAACCCGCGAGGGATACTGTTCATTCTAAAGCTACTCCTCGACGTTGATCACCTTCCATAGCTTGACTTGCGTATGAGAGGGTGTTCCATGATCATCTCCAGATCATCAGCAGACTTTAAGAGCCAGTACTGAGCTATTTCTGCTCTGTGCTATCCTCATCAATTCCCTGACGGAGAAATACATTGATTCTGGCGATTGCGCTTGATTGTTGCTATCTTGGATATGATGAGGAGAACCTTGCAGTGATCATCACGGTGGAAACCCGGGCCCCTTTCCTAGTGAGTATACCTCGGATCAAACCACCTTAGCCTGGGCAGGTCGAACGATCCCCAATGATCATATAGTAGAAATACAACTAATTAATCAAATAAAAGGATTTTTTTTACATAAATCCAGTTTTAGCTTTAAGTTTAACTATAATTATATTTTCTTTTGCTGGTCCAGGCCCTGTTCCCTACCATCAGTCTACTGCTAATCTCTTCCGGTAGTGGTGAAACCGAGATATATCATCTGTAGCAACTCTCTTCAATCCTTGAGAAACTGCCTTGGCATGAATCTCTGCTGTAGAATTCAACATTTCATCATCGATAACAAGCTCTTCCTGTGGGATCAATAGTATAGTATTGGTTCCGTTGCCAGTCACAGCTTCAAAACACTCATTTGAAGCCAACATGCATAGGTTTGTATCAAAGGTCCTTATTTCTTTTCGCAAGTTCTTTATTGCGATGTATTCAACCTCAGACGTGTAAGGCACTAGCAATGAGGCTCCCACAAAGGAGGCTCATAGCCGCGTCAGACTTCCAAAACCGCTTCCAACTGCTAGACGACGCAACGACGTCAGACTTCCACAAAGACGACATGATCCATAAGTAAGCAACATCTGCAACCGCATACAACTGCCAAGCAAACAACGGAAGCAGTCTTCTACATCCATTGACAAAGACGTCGCTACGAAAACGGCACGTCAGAAGCGCGACGTCTGAAAGCAGTCAATACCGATCCGACGACCTCGCCGGTAGCAGACGACGTCGCCGGTAGCAGACAGAGTCAAGACAATTAGAGATGGATCAGAGAACGAGGTAGCCGTCGGGGAGCCGGCTGAACCATGTATTTAAGCAGTCCGCTGCCCATAGTAGAATAGGCAGCGATTAGTTCTTTTACTACATTACAGAATCGAGAGTACTTCTGCTGATCCAACTTCGTTACATTGTCTCTAAGAATACTTTATGACGACTCTACGCCGAAGTGCCTCCATCGTCTATAAGCCGTCACACTACTAGCTAAGCCCTAAGATCCACGCTACGGTCTTACAAGACGGATCCAAGAGGTTAACGATGAGGGGTGGAATATCCTTCCAAATGCCTCTCTTCCTCACTTTAAAGTCGATGCGAACTGTATTAGTAGGCCTGCTTGATAAAGCCGCTGCTGAGTTGGTGGTAACTGATTTTGAACTCTGTTCTGGTTGTAATGCTGGCTGAGGATCTTGAATGTGGACTTTCGTCTCTTTTGCCGGCTTTTCACGTTCTTGATTCTTAGGTGGCAGAACTTGCTCTGTATCCGTGCCGTATTCCTCATTGCGGGAGGGCAGATGCCTCTCCAGATGAAGTTGGATGTTGCGTTTCGAGAACTGAGTTGCGGAGGGGTTTTCTTGGTGTCGATCTTTATTTCGTGATTCCTTTCTCCTCTCCTCTTCCCGCCCTAACCTCTCTTGCTCCAATCTTTGTTGCTCCAATATCTTCCGTTTCAGCTGCTCTAGCCTCTCTTGCTCCAATCTCTCTTGCTCCAACCTCTGTTGCTCCAATCTCTTCCACTCTAGCCTCTCCCGCTCCAACCTCTCTTGCACCAATCTCTCTTGCTCCAACCTCTGTTGCTCCAATATCTCCCGTTCCAGCTGCTCCAATCTCTCTTGCTCCAACATCTCCCGCTCTAGCCTCTCTTGCTCCAATCTCTGTTGCTCCAATCTCTTCAGCTCTAGCCTCTCCCACTCTAACCTCCCTTGCTCCAACCTCTCCTACTCCAATCTCTCTTGCTCCAACCTCCGTTGCTCTAATCTCTTTCGCTCTAACACCTCCCGCTCTAGCCTCTCCCTCTCTAACCTCTCTTGCTCTGATCTCTCCCGTTTCAGCCGCTCCAACCTCTCCCGCCTCTCTCGCTCTAACTTCTCCCACTCTAGTCGCTCTAATCTTTGCTCCTCCAATTCGATACCTACCTCCATATCTGTAATATGGTCCTGGCTGATATTATGTCCCGGCTCATTTGTGCTACCACTGATCTCATCCTCCAGTTGAGAAGATTGACTACTCTCCGGAGAGAATGCAGGTAAGCTAGTGCTGGTGCCTCTATTTGCGATCCGCGGTTTATCAAAGAATGCAAAGTATCTCGACTTAAGAACAAAGAAAGATGTAACGCCCTCACCCCGAACTTCCTGCTCATCGTGTAGATAACAAATAAATATTGACCTGTGGTCTTCTTCAAAGTCCCGAGCGCGCGGAAGCCCGCATCTATGATCCCTTGCAAGGCCCGGACCGGACGTGACCAGTAATGGACCAGATTGCTCGGGATCTCTGACAGTTGTTGAGTTGGGATATTGCTTCAAGTTTGTAATCTCAGGAGACTCAAACCCAAGTCGTTCGGCCAGATTGGCAAATCTGCGCAGGACAGCTTTATCTATATTGGCAGTCGATTTCATGACCTGGTCATCTTTTTTGGACTCTTGAGGCATATCGTAGAGGTGACGTATAGTGTAGGCAACGAGCTGTCGGACCCCTAAGTCCACCTGATCGGCTAGACAGCCTGGCTTGGTTATGAAACTGTCTTCTGCTATCTGCTCAATCACAAACCCATCCCTCTGATTCACGCCCATAAATCTTCGTTCCAGAGTAGAAAAGACCGTTTCCCACGGAGTCAGGCTCAGCAGTCTCCTCATACACGCTGCACATTCATGCAAGTACAGAATATCCTTGAAGAAGGTGAATAGAGAAGGGATCACGCCCTTCACCAGTTGCACCCTCTCCCATATATCCTGTCGCTCGTGATCACTGAAAGCACTGAAGACCTGGTCACCGAGGATCTGGCTACGCAAGGACGCAACATCGAGTGTCGAGGCTTGTGGTGCCCTAAGTTCCAGGGCTTTAACTGTAGCTTGATCTACCTTTCGCAGAGCGGCTTTATCGTCTTGGAGTAAGCCAGACCAGACTTTTCTGATATGTTCAAGGTAGTGCATAATCTCCTATCAAGCATTAGCAGATCGGCCTGTAACTAGAGATATTCTCACCTCATCACACTTCATTGCCATCACCTTGTGCAGTGTAGTAATCATCATTCCGTCCCAGAGACCTCTGATGTCCAGGAGGGCATCGAACGTGTTCGTCAGGTCACTATGCCGGAGGAGGGTATTGAGGTTTTTTGCTCTGTTGCCCCTCAAGCGAGCCCACCACCGCATCTTGAGACTATGATTTCGTTGGAAATGGTAGTGGCGTATCTTGCAATAGATCTCGCCATCACTTGGCTTCTCCTCGTTGGAGTACTCCTCAATCAGGCATGTCTTTAACTCACGGTTGGCATCTAGCGAAATATAGGTTAGTATTGACCCTACTTACAGGGCATCTACATACCTGCAAGGTATAATTCAACCGCCCACCACTTGTCCTTTGGGGAGAGGAATTCGCGCACAGCTTGAATCCGGTGCTGTCCATTAAGACACTCCAGTTGCCGACCGCTTGGAAAAACCAGCTCTGGGTATCCCTCCATCCGATTACTCAGCAAGTCTCTAGCAGAGAGCCCTGACTCCCATAAGGCGTTATCAAGAGACTCCCGGTCAATACGGGCACAAATGCAGTTTCCCACCTCCAATGGACAGCAGCCGTACTTTCGAAAGCAACCTTTCAGAAACTCCACATTCTTTCTATCCAACCTTCTATGCTGGTCCTGTCGAAAATGCAGCACTTCAAGCCGTATATGAGCAGTACCTTGATACGTATATCGCCTTTCGATCTCGAGTCTCAAGTCTTCTACCTGCGCTTGAGCCTGCCGCATATTGAGGATGTATCTCTATAGTGTACATGTGAGGAAATGTGTGGGTGGGTGCTTCTTATTTCATCGTCCTGGCATCCCAAAACTGCTCCCCCCCCAAATCCACCTATGGCTCTATGCTTTAAATAGTGACACCATTCCTCCCCTAGCAATATTTAATCCCTTTCTACGCCTACTTAACCTGCTTCATCTCTCGACAACCTTTGATCGAAAACCTCTTTATCACAATTTACACTGCTATCTGCGATGCTCTCTAAGTCTGATAAACGCAATACACGAATTGATTTCTCAAAAATAAAAGGCTCTCTACCAGAGTCTATAGCAGATGGGCATTCTCCTGCTATGAATGGTGCTACAGTAGCCCTCTTCGCACCGAAAAGCCATACTATAACAAAGAGGAAGGCGAAGTCTCCAAGGAGAGATCACGATGCAAGGCCATCTAAGAGAATACTCACATCCAGCGGTAGGGAAGTGGACGCTACCACAGGCTTGAGGGACCTGACTATACCTAAGGCTGTGGAGGCTGGGGTGAGGTCCCGCGAGTATATAGCAACAAAGCGGGAATCTCCCTGGAAGAGCTTCGAGGAGAAATACCAGCTCAAGCTAGATGGTTTTGTCACTATTGCTACGCGGAAGGCCCAACTAAGGGGTATCGTTATCATAAAGCGCTTCACGGGCCCGGACGCTACCGACAAGATGCAGATGCTGCAAAAGATCTGCCACAACAGCTTCCTCCACGCTCTAGAGTGTTTCAGTTCCGAAAACCACTTTCATGTCGTCTTTGAGTATATGCCCACCACTCTGGCCCAGATTGCTGTCTCGTCTGTCTATCTCACCGAACATGAATTAGCAGCCATAATCGGACAGGTGAGTCTCCACAAGTAAGCGTCTAGTACTTGTGCTAACCGGAGCAGATTCTCCATGGCCTCAAGTATCTTGCTTCAAACGGGTTCGAGCATGGTTCCTTGAAATGCTGCACTGTTCTTATTAATGCCAAAGGACAGATCAAAATTAGTGAGTCAGAGATCAAACTTATTGACTTTTCACTGATGAAGAACAGCTGGTCAAGAATGCTGCAAGTCCTCGAGCGGGACCTCTTCTAGAGATATGAAGGCGCTGAAGTACATCACGATGGCATTAATGCAGAAATATTGCAAAGATGATGGACCCATCAGGGTAGAAAATTTGGATCGGTGGCCTTCCGACTCTAATGCCATTGACTTTCTATCAATGATAACATCTACTACTTCAATCAAGGAACTACTAAAGGTAAGGAGAATCCTCTATATCTGGGCTACGATCTAACGCCGACAGCATCCCTTCCTCAAATGTGCTTGGGAGGAAGAAGACCTAGGATGGATAGTGGAGCTGACTGTTATATCTGTTAATCGAGGCTTCAAGTATCCACAGTGATTTGTGTATTCTGATTGGGGTGGTAACATTTTGTTTTGTGTGAAGGAGAGCTTCTGAGATTCGAACAGCATTCCTCTGTCCATTCTCTTATGTCTTAGTAGTGATCTATAAAGTGAACTAACCGTAGATAGTTGTGTACAATTATTATACACAATTCACGAGAAATATAGGGTACCTCTCTTGCACCCTATACCAAGGCTTAGTAATCGTTGGGAACTTCCATAGAAGAGCCTTGGAAAAAGGCTGCTACTATTTTCGGAGGCAAATTCCTTGCTGAAAGTGAAGTCTAGTTTAGCTCCGGGAAATCATTCTAAAAAGGCCTTCAATCTACACCAAAGCTTAGTAATTGTTGGGGACCTACATACTATAGAAAGCCAGAAAAGGGGATTTTTTGTTGAGTTGGTCAAATTACTACAGGGTTTCATAAACGACTCCCTCAGAGTTGACTCCCTAAAAGTGACTCTCATATTTCAGGACCCTTGATTCCGATAGAGAAATTGAATTAATCTCTTAGGTTTATTATATATATATATAACGTCGTTTATCAGCGAGTGGTCCATATTAGCGACCGATCCACTTTGTACCACCACACCAAAATTTGTATGTAGAGATATTTCCGAAGAAAAAAGGAAGTTGTTGCGGAAGTATCCCCATATACAAATTGTGGTGTGGTGGTACAAAGTGGACTGGTCGCTGATATGGACCACTCACTGATAAACGACGTTATATATATTCTCAAATCTGCGGCATTTCACCTACGCACTGCTCCCCCCACCTCCCCCTCCCAGACTCCCCCCATGCCTGAAGCTAAATAAATAAATAAATAAATGGGACCCCCCCTCCCTCTCCCCCCCCAAGTCAAAGAGTCAGAGTTTTTACGCTCACCAGCCGGGCGACTAAGTTTGCAGCAAAAAAAAAGGGGGGAGATATAAAAAATAATAATAATAATAATATTCTTGGATTCATTTTTTTGAAGGGGAAAAAAAGGGGGAGGACAATTTTAGTCCCAATTTTTTCTTACGGAATTTACCGTCACAGGAACAAGAAACTATTTTATCTCGACCCCGTTTTGTCCACGGCCGCGGCCCCGTCCTTTAAAAGGGATTGGGCGAAAAACGGGAAACGGAGAAACAGCCAAAGTCTTATTTCGACAATATTGCGGCGGGTCTGCGTACCGCCCGCCCCCAATGTCTACAAAGCCTCCCACATTAGCTAGACGCTAACTATGATGTTCCGAACCGTCTTCTTCTACATAGTTAATCTGACTATTCTACCCCTTGTTGGAAGTGGCGTTTCGGTGTGGCAAGGCGATGCGTTCAGCTTTGCTGAACGCCACATTCTATGGGTTTCTACCCCTTTTATGAGTCATGCCATCGTGAGCAGGCTTCGCCCGCACCCAATTCAAGTCAATCGGTCGCTCCAACATGTTGCAACACCCCTTCTATTCTGGCAATGAGATCCATGACCCTCCAGATTCGAAATCATTAATTGCCCGTCCTAGGTGGGAGACTAGGCAGTAGGATATCCTACTGCCGGATGATTCGTTGTCCACACGTCCCTTGGACACACGAGGCTTGTTGATTTGGTCTCAACGCTATATCTGTAGCTGCTACCCGGTCTAGACCGCTTTGGTTGATAAGCCTCGCCGGCTCGCTTTCGTTTCTGTCCTGATCATGACTTTAGGGTAGCCCTGCTGATGTCCAGCCCTGCACTCTTTGATCGACTGTTTTAAGGATAGTCGCTTTTCGCGCTCGACTGGATCCGGCTGAATGACCCACTAGTTACGGGGAAAGCTCGCAGTTTTTCTGAATTATTGTCCCTGTCACAATCCTCTTTGATGAACGTATTTGGATCCAGCTCCTCATCAATCATCACTATGTATCTAGCCACAACTTTAGCAGGTCGATCCAGGTTCTAGTAAATATCGAATTCCTTGCAACTATATGGTCCGGACCGGTCAAAAACCCACAGCTCCACCACAGACCCACGGATATGGAAGCCATGTAGAAATTGACGCATAGGTTGACTAGTAAACACCTCTCGGGAGTGTTCTCAAACTCCCCAGTGGCTCGGGCGTCCGCCCAGTTGGGTATTCTATAACGCTTGATGGTACCTGAAAGCGCTAGAAAGAGATCAGGTCTACGCTCACAGTTTGAGCTTCTTAGTGGCAGGGTAGAAGATAAAAGGTATGTGCCGCGTCCTCCTAAAGCCACGCCAAGAAAGCATCCTCAAATGGTGGATGAAAAAACCGTTCAACAACCGTGCTTGCCATTGCCGATACCGGTGGCGTAGGCACTTACCCCATAATCCCCTATCCTGCCCTCGGCGCGCGGTCTAGGCCCTGCCTCCCACCGTTCTTGTTGAGCTGCCTTGTATTTGCCTGCGGTCCCGCCCAAAAAGCAATTATGGCTCTAAATATCAGGCTGGTATTCATTATCCAGCCTGCCTGCTGCGGCCACTCCAAGACAGCCTTACTCCGTAAACCCCCTCCAACGACAAAAGAAGCTCACTACAACGCGGTCCGCCGAGAACACGAACATGGCCGGCTTAAAACTCCTACCAAGGGTAACTCCAAGCGCAGCAGCTTTTGTCGTGCTCGTCGTCTTCACCTTCAATCCTCTTGTCGCTGCTTTTGACCGCGAGACATGCTTAACAACAGTCACAGAAATGATCAATAATCAGACATTACTCGGAAATTCCTCCGTCTTTTTTAGAGATCGTAACGGGATATATTCCAACATAACGAACCCAATACTTACCTACAAAGGTTGCATGCAGTATTGTGGAGCGAATCAGACTTGGTATCGTGACATTGGACCCAGGCTGACCGTTTGGCTCCTGCCCATCTGCTACCTCATCAGCAACCTAGAAGTCTCGCCGCTTGACAAAAGAAGATACGTGATGGTGCTCCATCTTCTCGGGGACCCCATTGACTCCATGTGGTCGTTGCTTACAAAAGCAGAAGCTTACTGCCGTTGTTGTAGAATTGCTGGAGCAGATGAAGTTTGGCGGAAGGAATTGGTGATCTGGTGGAAGGATATGGTGACTTGGTGGAAGTGGCGGGTACAGAAGATGACTCGACGGATGCGTGGTGATCGGGCTGGAGCAGGCGATGGTCCTGCCAAAGGATATCTTGACTCGGCTGCACGGCATGCGAAGAACACCGCCACCATCTTGGCTGCCATTGAGGAACTTGTAGGAACTAACGAGGATGGCCGCAATCGCAATCCCGATCACTACCTGCCAGATATCCCCGATATCCCCGACTTCAAACGAGTGCTGGTGGCTGAAACTGCATGCGAACTTGCAGAGAGCCGAACTGACGAGGTCCTTCGTACCTGGTTTGCTGTCATCCTCTATCTTTTTCAATTGGCTGCCGGCTTCGTTGCTGCAATCGGCGGCGGGAACTCTAGTCCGCCAGGCGGAAGGATTGGGACCGCGATGCTCCTCACATGGTTGATTCCAGTGGTCTTACTAAGCAACCACGTCGGTGGTTTCACATCTAGACGGACTTGTCTCCAAATCCTTGAACCCTTCGCCAAGGATATGGACCTCAGAGGACTCTTGGATCTAGTTAGGGAGTGTCGCGCCAACGAGAATTACTTTGACTCGCAAAGCTGGTCTGGATCTATATATACGTATCGACCAGGAAAGAATATATTTTCAGCAGGCAAGCATCCGTTCTGGCTCCTACTCTTGTCAATCGCCCCAGTCTATGTCTCAGCCTCGATCGCATTCTCTATCATCTGGCACACGGTACCCGACGGAATGAGCTGCCGTAATTTGATGGTTCTAGTTCTGGCACTCGGCTGGTTTTTAAGCGCCTTCCTTACATGGGCGACTTGGAACTGCGGCCTTCGGGGCAAATCCCACTGGTGGTTTACCATTATTAAAGACTTCATTATTGGTATTCCTAGCATTGTTATCATCTTTCTCTCCTGCTGCGGCTTATTCAACTCTTGCTGGTGCTGGAGCGCGTGGTATTCCATGCACGAAAATGCGAACGTTCCCCTTAACGCTAATGTCCAGTTCGAGCAGAGAGATCGAAAGTTGTATCCTAAGATAGTCAGCGTTTGCTTATGTCTCCAGTTCTGCATTTTTGGGTTAATCATGTGGTTTGGCAGACGAGGGCTAGGACTTATGAGATGGAGCGAGGAGGAACGGAAGAGAATATGGAAACGTGTCGATTCAACTAGGCCACAAGCTGCCCAAGAGGACCGAGAGAGGGCGTGGAGGCGTGTCAATTCAACTGAGCTACGAGCTGTTGGCGGACGAGTATTAGAACCTAATGAGCGAGAGTGAGGAAGAATGAAAGGGGCTGTGGAGCCCGTCGATTCGATTAGGTTATGAAATGATAATATATGTCGGAAGAAAAGGGCTGAAGAACGGGACATTCTACCGAAAGCCGATGATGAATCGACCTTGCAACTAGTGGAAGAGATTTATCAACACCTTGTATTGACATTCTCCGATACATTTCCTTACATCAGGATGAATGAATGAAGAACAAGCATTACAGAAATCGCTCTTACTCCCAGAAACAAGTAACAGACCTCGTCCTGAGATGAGCACAGCCGTTTCGAGCGAAACATTCCCTCCTTAATAACATACACACACATATTGTCACGGTTGGGGTTCACGTGACGCACAATCGTATCCACTTAGATAGTTTTTCTTTGTAGCTTCATGACGCACTCAATACAATCATCTTTCTACTCGAATGCAGTCCTACTTCCGCGTGCGTCCACCCGTGTCTACTCCAACACATATATATATATATAATCTTGGAGGTAACGCAGTCACAATGGCGGCGAGGGCACGGATACGTAGTAGACAATAGAGTATATTGAGTAACGA
>JAJDFE020000554.1:0-25264 GCA_021527465.2 Geoglossum glabrum | reverse complement strand
AGAGCTCTCTCTTCTTATGTATATAAATGCGAGGTCTCCTTCTACACCTCCTCTCCTCTTTAGCTTTGAATCGTCGAATAGAAGTAGTCTTACCTCGCTTTCCAAGCACCAAGATTCTACGTTCGTGACAGAGGCTTTCAACTATATTAAACTGATTAAACTACTTTTGACTATTAGAAGGCTCAATGACACTAGACTTCTATAACGATAACAACATTTGCAAGGTAGTGATTAGTTCTTCTACTACAGAATCAAGAGTACTTCTACTAATTCAAATTACTTCTTTATTTTTGTAATGATTTCATTATCTCTATAAATATAGTATAACTACTTTATACTAAAACCTCATTACTATTGCTACAAGCCATCACATTACTAGTTATCCCTAAGATCTATGTTACAATCTTATATTTAAATACTTAGAAATTATAGTTAGAATATTTCTTTTATTATAACAATTTGAAGTTAAAGAAGAGAAAAGGTTTATAAGAAAACTTTAAATTTATACATATAGACAAATATCCTTCAGATTTCTACTTGTATGTTATCAAGCCTATGAATCATAATGATTACTTGTTGCAAGCATAGTTAAGCTTGCAAGTATATTAAATATAGTCAAGGTTTGTACAGAGATATATAAGCTATATAATGAATTTATAAGGTTTGTGAAAAAGTTTATAATTTAAAGGCTATAGTTAGAGCTTGTATGAGAGTCTACAAGCTATATTATGAAGCTTGCAAGAAGGCTCATAAGTTAAACTAGACTATTTTATAATAATTAGCTGATAGACTAATTATAAGAAATAAAGCTTAAGAATATAAAACTTAACTGGCAACTCTTATTTATGTTACCTCATGCTACTTGTTAGTGCTATGATACTATTATAACAGGAAAATAATATCATTACTATTGAAGGGATAAGATTCATTAATATAAGGTAGTATAACTCTATACCACTAATTTAGGTAAACTAATGGCAGAATGATGAGAGTCTCAATTATTATAAATAGATTGGATAATAAATAACAACTTCCTCAGCTGGGAAGGGTGCTGGAACTTCTCTCTGCTGCCGACGAATGCACTGAAACAGTTGACTTGCCTAGCGTGGGAGTACCTGATCTGGCATGAGCTATGGAAGGCAGGTTCAATGTCCCTGGACGGAGTGAAAGCAAGAATCAACTGGCCGGCGGTATGCGAGCGGATTGCAATGCATTGAAGGACGCAGGAGCGCAAGGACCGTGAGCTAGAAACCATTCGTCAGCAGTGGGGCTGCCAACCCCAGGAGGCATTCTCGGAGGAGATGCGGCCTCGATACTTGTCAGAAAACTCGTTACAGCACCTACACTGGTTTAGCAAGGTGTGTCCTCTGGAGAGAGCCCGATCTGCTAAGTGACATGCTGCTGCAGCGCCTGCAAGGGTCAGGCAATTTCAAGGCGCCGCATGTATAAGTGGGAGATGTGCTGCGGGCAATCAGCAAAGTCCGGGCAGCTGAGAAGACCGTGAAAGGAGGTAGGACTGGGAAGGGAGAAGGCCGATTGCTGGATTTGGGTCAAGATGAGGTGGATGACGATAACGGAGATGAAGAAGAGGGAGAAGGAGGAGAGGAAGGCGGAGGGGCGGGTAAGCTGGAGGAACAGGCGGAAGCCACAGCCATGGGCAGAGGGGAGGAGCCATCGCAAGAGGAGGACGACGGCGAGCCAGGGACTCAGGGGACGCAGGAGATGCAGGAAGCGCAGGAGGCTTGCGGCTGTCCTATGGGCCTCGTATCTCAGATCCCCGGGTCGGGAGTTAAGCTGGGAGACCAATCGGGGCCAGCTCTGGTGGGGCAGGTATTCCGCAGGCTTAAAGGCAATCTGCCACTGACATCTTCCCCTGCTCGCTGCAGGAGTGCTTGGGCTGCACAACAGAAAGTCAAGAGAAACCATTTCTAGGTGAATGAGACTAGTATATGAACATAGGTCTCGGTTGAAGAAGCTGTGGGTGAGGAAGGCAAAGTGGTTCCTGCGCGGTTGTCGCCCAGTGGTACAGCAGGACAAGTTCCGGCATGTGCCTTTGACGAAGGCAGCATTCGACCTTGGCGCAGCTCAGGTCTTTGAGCGGTTTGCCGGAGCAGGCAGCTGGTAAGCATGGCAGGAGGATGGTACTCGGAACATTCCAACTACCTGGCTGACTTGCGGGACATGATCGATATAAAGTTTGGCATCTATCGACGCCATCATCACACGCCAGCTGGGGCGTCGCGACTGGGCTGGCTACGGAGTATGTACCATACCCAAGGACATTGGGACAGGGGGAGAGGCAGCAGGGTTCCTACACCTGGATCTGGACCTGGAGGCATACCTGGCAGACGGGCGGGGTGGTAACCGGCTGACTAGCAGTCTCTCTATCGACGATGGGGATGCAGAAGGGTGTACGGTAGTAGTCAAAGGATTTCATAGCCATAAAAAGACAACCAGCGGTCCCTTCAAACAACATCAAATACCTCTTCCGCAACCTCTCCCCGTTTCAGCATCTCCATTGCTTCTCCACCCATCACCCCATGCACATAGCACTCACCAACCAGCAGGTTATGGCGCCCCCACGGCCGCAGGCAGAAAGGCATCTTCCCGCCGAACAGAACACACACGACATCACCGACCTCCATGACCTTCGGACCCAAGACGAAGTAGCCCTCTGCCGTCCGAGCAAACGCCCGATGGCTCGTTGCCCCGTTGGCCGCCAGGCTCCATTTGAAGTAGTCGCCGTCCTCAGCCACCTCGTATAGCTCTGGCGATATGTCGTCGGACTGCCCCAGCGCCTTGGTAAGATATGCGGCCCCCTGCGCGCGCCATTCCGACTTGGGGATCTCGTGGTAGGCCCGAGGCTCTCGAGATGACGTCGCGACGCAGCCGTTGCTCAGCGTCTGCGTGTATGCGAAGAAGGCGCTCTCGCCGTTGATGTACCTCTCCTCCAGGTCGAACCGCCCCTTGCCACAGATGTCATGCCAGAGTGTTTCGATGGCCAGGGCCCTATCCGACGGGCCAAGATGAAACTCTCGCGGCATTAGGGGCTCGGAACAGGCCTTCACTACATCAAGTTTCACCCCGCTCACACTTAGAACAAGTGTCGACTCGTCAATCTTCAAATTCGGGGATGTCTCGCCATGAGCGCAGTGTGGGCTTATTGGCTCGGAGAGAATGTGTGTTACGAAAGCGTGATGTGCAAAAGTGCGTTCTGAGAAAGACTCCCAGTTTGGTACCCAGGACGGTAGTGTTTTCTCGTCCACTACCTGGGTCTGGCCAGATGCTTGATTTGGCGCTTCCGCGGCGGATTGGAGTTTTGGATGCTGAACAGCGGCGAGGGTAATCAAGGACGAGTCGCCGGTAATCGCCCTCACGGCCACGTCGACGTAGGCCTGCTCGAGGGTCTTCTCGTCATCTGCCCGCAGCGCCGCTAGCTCCCTGCTGACGGAATAGTGGCCGAGCATGGCGAAGACGCGATCACGCGCATCGGTAACCTGGAGGTGACGAGCGCGATGGAGCTCGTAAATGAGGCTGAAGCGGTTGGCGTGGCGACTGGTCATCGGCGGCGCGATGAAGGGCTGGAAGACATACTTGATGGGGTATGTCTGGATATTGAAGTGTTTGCGCAGGTGGTGATAGTCGGTAAGTTTCTCGCAAGCAATATGTATGAGCTTCCAGTCGATCTCTGCGTCGCCCCAGAAGAGCGTTGCGGGTGCCCTGGTCCCGATCTCCTGTACTATCCACGCGCGGGTGAACTTGAGTAGGCGACATAGATGTCAGCAAAGGTATTGGGGGGTCCCAGGGGATGGCATTGCCTCAACTTGACTTACCCAAGGCAGATTGGTTACATGCGCCAGAGGAACCCACGGGTCCCCGAGGCGTGCCCCTAGGTGGCCTGTATGGTCGATGCGGAATTGCTCGCACTTTCCCTCATCCTGAAATATCTCGACCAGCTCGCGGGCCAGTTTGAATGCTGGCTCCGCCATACCCTTGTGGTCTGGGCCCAGCCAGACCAGCACGTGGCTCGCATTCTTGTAGATGCTGTTCATGAATTGGACCTGCTGGCTTCGCTCTGCCTGGTTATCTTGGTTTATACAGATCTGGTCGACCCAGAGACGCCGTGGCCGATCCAGCTGCCTAAGCCGTCTCAGAGCACAGTTGAGGCGAGCAGTGATCCTAAGGCGTCTTTCGTTGCAGATGATCTCGTGGGTGCGCTCCGGGTCGCCCCACACGTACGATAGCGGCTCGTACGTTCCTGAAGAGGCGACGCTGAAGAAATCAAGGTGGCCTTCTAGTGGATCGTTGGGCGCTCCGGGGTTCAGGGTCAGCATTCGAATGGACTGGCCGTCGGGTAACGCGTTATATTGATACTCCGGCGCTTGTGCGGGAGCCTTCCCAAGAACTATTTCCCTCCCTTCTAGTGCTCGTCGGTGCATCTCTTCCGCTGCATCGTACTTGCCCTGGGACTGGAACACAATCCCAAGGTTGTTGACGCTAGTCAGAGAATCAGAATGGTCCCTCTCAACATCTGCTTTCCTCCCTTCCAATACTCGCCGGTGCACTTCCTTTGCCATATCGTACTTGCCCTGCCCATGAAGTTCAAAACCGAGATCGTCGGCCATGGTAAGCTTGCCGGGGTGGTTGTTCCCCAGCACTTTACTATCCCTTTCCAATGCATGCCCGCGGATCTCTCCGGCAGCCCCACACACCTCCCTGTCCTGAAGCACCAGCTCTGCTTTATCATTTGTTACAGGAAGAGTAACCTTCCCTTGAAGCCGGATTTTTATGTCTTCCTGAATGTAGCTCGCGGGAATTATGTATGCGAGCTCTGAACCTGGTCGTTGGGCTACTATCTGTCCTACAAGTTTATGTGTCTTAGAGCTGATGATCCAGGTACCGGATGCTCCAGAGCCTGGTATCGGTTCTGTCAGTGGTATATCTAAGACACAGAAAACATAAAGCAGGATTTACGGACCGACTTTCACCTCTAGGCAAGCTGTCCAAGCCTTTCGGAAACTTTTATATCCCGCCATCTTCATGTAATATGGGACAGTTGAAAGACGGCCTTTCACTGGCCCACTGGGTGCTGTAATAGCCCAAATTTCATCGCCTGTGGGTTCTGGATCTGCGATATCATCGATCGTGACGATCTCTACCTCATCCTCCACTGGCAGACTGACGGAATTTGGCAAACACCGATTTTGCTCCTCAATTGAAATGAGTGCCCAGTCAAGAGCGTTGTTCGGGTATTGCAATGATATTTCACGTACGTGTCCAAGAAGTGTCATCGCAAATTGGGGCCTTTGGGCTTCAGGAAGACTTGTATCTTGAGGAACAGTTAGTGAGATTTTGACTTTATTGCTATTGCCCTCACTAACGGGGGCCGTACGCACATCTGGGCCGGTGGAAGAGCCCACATCAGAACATGACCCGGATCTAATTGCCGGGGGTGCATCTCCTGCGCAGAAAAATGTGGTCAGTGTCGCAAGCACGATTTGGAAATGGCATGGGTAAGGCCCGATCACCTCTGATCACATCCGCAGAACTATCATCCCCAGTTTCGCTATCATCCTCAAAAGCAAATTCATTATTATTCTCCCTAGGATACTTCTCTCGTTGCAGCTCTTGCTTGAATGCGTGTGCTGCTGTCAGACCATACTGAACATCACCAACTAGGATAATGCCGCCTAAAGTAGTTTTTCGAAATAACGACGAATTCTTGGAAAAATTCACGTAAATTTGTTGGCCGTATGGATGCTGAATGCTTTCGTTGAAATAGACAGCGCCTGATCCTTCGATGATATCACAAAGACTGTTGGCTTCCGGCTCTGACGCGCACGCCTGCGGTACCACTGCACGGGAAGCTAGTCTGATAGCTGGATGCCTTTCGACTGTGTCTCTCCAAAGCTTGCTCTTCTTAATGATACTCGCCGCTATCTCTCGTTTGTTTCTGTCTTGGCAATCAAAGACAAGCACTGGTACAGCATGAGCTTTATCTCTGCCTCTCATATACATCGACCATCCCAAAAGCTCTTGGGTATGCTGGCACCCTTCTATAGTGTCCATATTATCATCCAGGAGTTTTGCGATACCCGCCTCTATCTGTTCAAACACCTTCTGTGCCTCGCCTTTGGCTGTCCAACACTGGACCCCACCCAACGTTCCACAAGGCTGGTCTATCGAACTTTGCGGATCCACCCATTTCGCCTTCCTTACGCCAAGTAGAAACGACGGTGCCCGAGCTTCAATACTGGGAGTCATGTTCGTTCTCCCCCAGGACGGCTGGGTTTGAATCATTGGATTACGATACTGGCAGCAAGACGTCGCAACCCAAACACCCGGGTAGTAAACTCGATATCCTGTTGTAATAAAGTTGTATGATAACGACCGAAAAAGGAGGCATTTACCTCCGCCTAGCCCATCCTCTTGGCGACCACAGCCCATCCCCACTGTTCTTCCTCCGCACAGACTGTCCTCAATCTCGCTGCTCTCATATAGTTACAGGTCGACTTTTTGAGGCAACACATACCTGCCGATGGCGAATATTGTCCCCGTCGCCAGTGCGGTCACTAGTGATTTGGATGGCAACCTCAGTCACAAGCCAGTTCCACTGGCCAAGAGACGCGCTATCACCAACAGGATGTGGAAGCTCAGCCAGACTGATACCGAGGATTGTTCATCGGTAAATGAGTTTGCAGCATATTTTCGATGTTTTGAGGGCCAATGCCGTGGCCTAACCCTTGCCGGAGGACAATTGCTAGCTCGAAATCATGAGGACCTTTTGAAAATCGTGGAGTACCTCCAGAACTCTGATGCGACATTCAACGCGATCGCCAGTTCAGTTCGTCTGGACCACCATGGAGTTAATGATGAGTTAATAGATACTTCAATCTTCATCGCCGCACGTCTTGGTTGATGTTATACATTGGAGAAGTAAAGCATTCAGTAATACCGGGACAGAGGCCGATTCTTTGGAACAAAGGCACCCTCAAGCAATGTGTGCAGGATCGCTTCAAGCCTGCTCAAGCTCCCTCTGATACGGTCAAACTTGTCAAAGCATTCAATGCGGTGCATCTGAGCAAAGTTGGAGGAATCAAGGTTGTGTGGACGAACAATCTCGCGGATCATCTTCTAATGAGGGATGATGATACAAAAGTGGCCATCTTTCACCATGCGCATTTCTTACGCTGCCATAGAGATGGAAAATTGTGGGCGCTTTTCGGTAGCGTATATCACGTGCAGATTCTCCTCTTTAGAATATTCCTTTAGGTGGGCTTGTCGTCATACTTTCAATCAACCAAGGCTTTATTCCTTCGTCTTCACAACATACCATTACTAACACTAATCAATACCGCGTATAATGCAGTGGCATTTTTGAAGGTGATTTTATCGAAGAGACACTAAAATCCCTCGCACTTCTCCTACCAGAAGCCGACCGCAGCACTACAAAGTGGTTCATGAGGAAGAAATCGGGACACTGTCTTGACCCCACGGCAAGAGAGTGCGGCAGCCTTAATGCAGAACAACGGCAGATCCACAACTTCAAATACTGGCGAGAGCGGCTCATTATACTCAAGACAGTGTTTGATGAATCGAAACCAAAATCTCCGAGACAATGGTGGAATGACCGACGCAGTGAGGAGAGATGGTACGGTTTTTGGGTTGCCGCCTTTGTCGTCCTGTTGACCCTGTTCTTTGGTCTGGCACAGTCGATCGAGGGAGCGATTCAGGTTTTTAAGGCATTTCACCCTTCCTGACCGCTAGCTGCAAACTATCCATCCTTCACGGGGATGCGGCTAGGGGATTGGAGGGCTGTGTGCCTTGGTTTTCAGCTCAATGTAGTCCATCTCTCGCATTGGTTGGGCTAGGGGCAAAGGCTTGGATAAGAGATGTCGGGACCAGTGTTTCTGTTTGAACGATAGACATGTATGTCAGAACGAATTGAATTGGTTATTGCTATAGTTTTAATGGGAACACTGCAAGTGCATCCAGCACGGGATGGCCGACGCGTCTGAAAAGAATCATTTTTTGGCCCCGTTTTGAGCTGCAGAACTCGTGATTGGCAATGCTAATTTGAACAAAGGCGTTTTCGGCAAAGAACATCGTTTTAGACCGCAGTCTCAATTTGCGTGCGCTTTCTGACAGTCTTGATGAACAAGATGCCACAGCAATAAACTGCTGTTCCCGAATAGCTCGTAAAACCGCCTTGTCAAGCTCTGATTGGTCTACACGTAGCCTCTCAAAGAGAAATTACGCGAGCTTATAATGGCCTCTCTCTACAACTGGTAAACCAAGCATCTCGATCATACCGACATCTATAATGAGTTCCTCTTAGTCCAGTTTTCCTCCGCCGTCAAGAGGAACTCTTATAACCTCTCCCATTTTCCAATTCATCGAATCACTAAGCGAGGGGTGCGAGAACCTTTGGCCGGGTTTTTTATGGTGGCTGGCACATACTCTATATGCCCTGAACTGACCTGTTAGAATCGTTGATCAGCCATTGCAAGGCAAAGACGACGAAGGAATACCAATCACATTGCCATCCTTAAGCCCCTTGGACAGAGATCAGTTTTGTGGGGAAATCGGGGTTCTCTACAGGAGGCGGGAGCTCTTTCCCGCATCTCATCAATACCTATCATTATGGCGAATACGGAAATCGCGTCTACCGC
Organism: Geoglossum glabrum; assembly: GCA_021527465.2. NCBI lineage: Eukaryota > Fungi > Ascomycota > Geoglossomycetes > Geoglossales > Geoglossaceae > Geoglossum > Geoglossum glabrum. The sequence goes on along the minus strand of JAJDFE020000554.1, from coordinate 16,592 downwards.
TAGCTACGATCCCTCCATGCGACGCTACTACTATTCTCTCGAGTCGAGGGTGGGATACCGACTTTTCCTGGGCGGAGCGCGTCACTATGGATACTACCCAGCTGGAACACTATGGCCGTTTCCAATATCTCGCGCCCTCAGGGCGATGGAAGATCGTCTGTTCAATTCTCTCGGCCTTGTCGCCGGATCTACAGTACTAGATGCAGGCTGCGGGGCGGGACTCGTTGCGATACACATGGCAAGAAAAGGCCTGCGCGTCGTTGGCATTGACGTGATTGACCATCACCTCGACAAAACGAAATGGAACGTTAAGGCAGCAGGTCTCGAGAAGCAGGTATCGGCCCAAAAGATGGATTATCACCATCTGAATGGGATCCAGGACCAGTCGATGGATGGGGTTTACACCTCGGAGACTCTTGTGCATGCAACGGACCCCGAACGAGTCCTGAGGGAGTTTTATCGAGTGCTCAAGCCCGGGGGCTCCCTGGTGATGCACGAATATGACCACGCCAGGCGCGGTACCGCTCCCGCCTACTTTGAAGCCGCAATGGAGAAGATCAACACCATCGCGGCCATGCCGGCAAATAGAGTATTCGACGAAGGAGTCCTGCCGCGGATGCTGGAGGATGTTGGCTTCAGGAATGTCAAAGTGCGAGACTTGTCGCCCAATATAGAGCCAATGCTCCGTTTATTCTTCATCATTGCCTACCTGCCCTTCCTGATCATTCGATTTTTCAGCCTCGAGAAGTGGTTCATCAACACTGTTGCGGGCGTGGAGTGCTACCGGGGGAGGAAGATATGGAGGTACACTTCGGTGACCTGCACAAAGCCTGGGGACGAGGTTGAGAAGAGAGGTTCGGGTGCCTCCAGTGTGGTTGAGGACAAAAAAGCTCGGTGACACCCCTCCGTCTACCATCCACACCGTGTATCTATAGAGTAGGCAATGAACCGCTATCATGTACTCTCCATGTGACAGCCGGTGCATATACAAACTTAAGAGTCATACATATCAAGGAGTATTGATATCGATTCCCAGCCGATATACGTTAAATGCGGTTTTCGACAGATATCCCCCCCAGTAAAACCCATTGTTCGAAGAATGGCCAGAACCAGCAGCATAATAAGCTCCTATGGGTGTTGTTTTATAAAAAACAATAGTGTTGTCGGTATGCTGTGGCGCCGGTGCCTGGAGGAGTTGCCGGTGCCTAGAGGAGTTGTCGGTGCCTAGAAGAGTCACAGTGACGTACAGTGATTCTTGGATACCTCAGGATGAATATATAAACCTAGCTAATGATGTACCACGAAGTAGTAGTCAGTCGTTATACCTGCAATCAAATCGTTTATACTATCGCGCCCTTAGTCTTACCGTGATCCACCCTATCCTATATACAATATAGACCACTGCCCGCAAGTAATAGCTATAGAGAAATTAAAAGGAGGGAAAAAAAAAAAAATTAAGGCTCTGCCGTAAGGCTGGCTGGCTGGGCTTCTGGATGGGGATGGCACTGCGGGAGTCTAGCTAGGGTTTATAACGTAGTACTTACTGTGCTAGTTTTGCGCATGCTACCGCCTACATGTTCCGCCACAATTGCGTGAAGATACCGAGCCCCAGCAGCTATTACGTCAAAATGGGCATATTTCTTCTCCCAGCGAAAGACTATTTAGGGGGGGTGAGGATATCGAAATTTTATCTCGACCTGGACGTAGGCCCTGACAACGAACGATCTATGTACGTAATTATGCGTTTGTGTCTAGGTACCTTTTCGCTTCCTAACGCTGTCCTATACGCTTGCAGAGACCTTCACAGGCAGTTTTCGGCCTTTGGGTCTTGGGTCAATCAAACCACATGCCAATCACAAACTTTTCTCTCCCGTCGATCCATCAGGTCCCAAATCTCCTCAAAGACGGCATTTTCTAAGCGGCTTCGTGACCAGATATCCCTGACTACGAGGTCCGAGACATCTTCTCTCCAGGACCCTCCTGCTGGTGATTCTAGTGATTGAGACTCCTCTCTGGCTGCGGAGGTATAGAGCCCTTTGTCGGCTGCCCAAACGCCTTCGTGCCGCTTTCGCTCACGATCGGTAGTCTCGTCTTTCCACCTTCTGTGGTTGCCTTCATGATGTTTATTGGGGGCTTTTGTAATCAGATTTCTCCCTTTCCTGTGGGTAGCAGAAACGGTCTGGCTCTCATCATCTGACTTTGGCGGCTTGCGCGTCGTGTGTCTCATGCCTCTGGTTGGGCTGGGCGTGCGTGAGTTCTGATGGTGGTGTTGATTGAGCAAGTGGTGCTGGAGATTCTGAAGGTGATAGAGTACGGGAAGAGGCCAGCGGTAATAGCGTTGGCAAGAGATTCCCCAGTCAGGTTAGGGGTCATTCGTTGACCAGGCACATCTCCCCTGGGCGGCAACTGGCGGCAATCGGCCAGAGCGGTGCGGCGGCAGTGGTGGTGGAGATATCCTTTGCATGCTGTGACCAACTGCCTAGGCTCTAACACGAGGTGACTCTTATGTTGTGATCTTCTCAGCTATGACATAGCTGGTTCAGGAAAGGCTAGCAGAAGAAAAAGAGAGAAGTGGATCTAGTAGACAAAAGAACCAATATGTATATACATCAAACAAAGGGACTAAATATTACAAGATACTGATGAAGAAAGGGAAAAAAGAAGAAAACGATAAAATGTAAGTAGACATGTAGTTTTTACCTCCCACCAAAGTAGTAGTGGGCTTGTACTTGGGGTGTAGACTTTAGTCTCTGCCCACCAGCACACAAGCGAGTATGGGAGGTGGGCGGAGACTTACCCTGAACCCCCAAGTACATATATATCTTGTCTAATACAGAACCCTCTATTTCCTGATGTAGACTTACTATCTAGTATTTTTTACTTTTTAATTTTATTTTTATAAAAAAAAAAAGGGGGAGGCTTAGAAACAAAAAACTAAAATAGACCTTTTGATTTTTACTAGAAAGGTTTTTTCCATCCCACTTGTACCATTTGTATAATATTACTGTCCTTATCTGGATTGTTCTTTTTGGTTTTTTTTAGAATATTTTATTGTCATTGTTGGTGGGGGGGGTTTTCTTTTCTATTGTGGATTTTTCTCCGCTGTGGATGGGGGTATGTATGTATTCAAATCAGCCCCCTTTCTATTGCCGCTGGTTTTATCTGGAAAGAAACTACTTAAAAAAAAAGTCAAGGTTTTCCTTTTCTTTCTTTCTTTACTTTTTAAATTTTTTTTGGAGATATTATACACAAAAAAAAAAAAACATCCAAGCTTTTTTTTTCTTCTCTCGTGATTATTATTGGTCACCCCAAAACAGGAGAGAAAGGAGGGAGAATATAATTGAGAAACAGAGGGGCTTCTACGCTACGCATTGTAATTTAGCTTTTTCATGAATAGCGTCCAGATCTGATAGACTGGGTTTCGGTCGTGGGGGTGTGACCTGCAGTCCATCCGGGTTAGGTCCCAGTTCCATTCAAAGAGTCTTCGTAGAAAACTGCCCTTCCAGGGGCTGGGGTCGCCGGGTATGTATACTATCGGGGCCCCCGGGGGTTCGAGGCGGAGTACATTCATCCAGAACCAGGTTAGGGGCCGCGTGAATTGGAGAATGGTGGTCCAGGGGTGCGGGTAGCAGACTGGTTCCTCCCATAAACTGGAGGGCTTGGGTTTGTCGTTGGGCCTGATGATGTAGTATGGGAGTGTGCTGGTGCTGTTGGGGGAGGTGTTAGTTTTTGGGGGAAGAGAGAGAGTGTGTGTGTGTGTGTGAGTGAGTGAGGGGAGAGAGAGAGAGGGATGGAGAAGAGAGGGAGGGAGGGAAGAGAGAGAAAGAGGGTAAAACTTACTAAAAGTAAAACTCTATAATGGCATATACCCAGAAAAAGCACCACCCGTAGAACCACCATCGCAGCCATCGCCATTTCCGATCGTAAGCCAACGACCGAGCAAACGACCGGACAAAACCCTTCCCTGGAATCTTGATCGTAATGGTGTAGTCGTTGGCACTGGCTTTTGGCCAGTTTGGCTTCATGGACCAAGCCATGTCGGCATCTTCTGAGATCTTGCCCTCCAGGCCTTCAATACCGCGCTTCGCTTCCGCAATCTCGGTTTGCAGGTTCCGGAGGCGCCGGTTCAGACTCTCATAGACAAGCATCTCGCGCTGTCGCTCTCGCTCTGCGCTGGTTAGGGAACGCGGACGCTCAGGGGCGTTTGTGGTATTTCCCATGGGAACCGCAGCGTAGGTATTATCGGCATCGTCGGGGTGGAAGTCAAAGAGCGAAGAAAGGTCTGTATCGTTGCCTTGTTCCTGTTTTACTAACTTGGCGTTTGCAGCTTCGATCTGGCGTCTTGTAGTTGGAACTGCAGGCTCAGATTTCCGTCGCCGGGGAATCGTGTTGTCGGGTTTGCTTGGTCGACCCTTCAGACCACCGCTGCGGGTATAGAGCGGACTAGAGCTAGGGCCACGGATGAAGTCCCGCAGGCCTAGAGCAGAGATCTCATTGTCGACGTCGTAGTCGGAGGGTGGGGAACCGGGGTCGCTGGCTGTGGGATTTGGCGCAGGTGTATCGACCCAGGCACCTGGGCCATTGATATGGAAAGAGGGAGTTGGGTTCGATCGGCTTTCATCCCCTTTTACTTGCTCTTCAAACTTGAGCGATTTCGGGAGTCTGGGAGTAGAGGAGCCGTCTTCAAGGTCTTGCCGAGCCCCCGATTGCGACTGTTTCTTAGGTTTGTCATCTTCTACTTTATAGTCCGGAGCCTTTTGTTTGTCGTCCGCTGGTTTGGGACTGCTGCTAGTTGCCCTGGCGAGCCTCCTCAAAACGTCTCTCGAATCATGCCCGTCGATATCCGGCTTCTTATCGTTTCCTTCAGCAGATTGTCTGTTGTGATTGGACTTACTGTATTGCTGCGAATTTTTGAAGATTGTTATTGGCGTGAAAGGAATATGTTCACCCTCCCCAGCGTAAGGAGGTGCAATAGAAGCGTCCAGAGGCGGATCCTTGTTGTCTCTGGTCTGTCCGCTTTCCTCCCTCCAAGCCTCTCCCTGAGAAAAGCTTCTTTCTGATCTAATCGAACCCCTCCTATCGCCTTTCCTATAATCCAGTTTGTCTTCGGATGGCGTGCGGGATCTCAGACTCTCTCTGGATGTCCTCTCTTTGATTTCACCTAATCGGTTTGTCGTAACTGCCCGATCTCTTAGTGACTCAATCTCTCGTTCGCGTATTGTGTCAAGCAAGTTACTCCGGTTCTGATGTGGTATAATTCCCTGGGCCGGTAAAATCGGTTCCTCGCGTTCCCCCATCCTATTGACTGATGTTTCCCGAAACCCCGTTTGTGGATCTGCTTCAGCCCGACGTTGTGGCCTTGGAAGCAACGTGGATTCATCTTCAATAGACGGAAGGGGGATATCCTCCGCCGCGATAAGCCGATCCACCGCAGTATCTCCAGTTGGGTTTTCCCGTAACTCTTCTTTGCTCCCGGTGCCCGCCATAATCCTCCCTAACCAATCCGTACCACGCTTACCCTTCCGGCCCCAGTCTCTGGGTATCTGGATGGGTGGATCTGGGGTGTCCGTACTGGCAACATCACCACTATCTCTTCTCTCCAAACTCTCAGCGGGGGGGCCGCCACGCTCTCCCCCTTTCATTTTCGTGAAAACTATTGTATCACTGCTTATGGCGGCTTGCGCCCTTTGCTTGTCCTTTGCGTAAGTGGATAGTAAGTGGCGAAACGAGCCATCTGTCTCATCTGCGATGATTGACGATATTCCTGACATGGCGGTATGACCGGACTCCATTGTATGGTTCTCCTTATCGTCAAAATAGGCCGTGTCAGTGTCTCTTGCTTTAACCCCTCCCACCTGCGATAAGCCCTTCATTATAGCGGGAGCGCCAAGCAGGTGGTGTACGCGTGTTTCATCCTTCACCGCGTTGCTAAGGCCGGCTGTCCCCACCTCCTCGCTTTCTTTTGGCTCGCCTAGCGGTCTCGATGGAGGGTTTGTGGCATCTGGCAACGAAGTGCTGCGTAAGTACTCGATTGGTATTCGATCGGTATCTACCTGGTGATTTGGGTAGGTATAGTGGTATGCATTCCACTCACCTGTAGGTCTATGATCCGTCGCCTCCATCTCTATAGCAGATGCAATCTCTGCGTTTACTACCCGTTGATATGCGTCTTTAAGTCCGGGAGCCTTTGCAGTCGCTGCTGTGGAGCTAGCTGGTGAGTTCCTTGGTCGCCGTTGTGGAAATCCGGGCACACTCGTTCCGCCGCCTCGCACCAGGGGCATCGGACGCTTGAAACTTGGAGATGAATGCTTGGCCTGTGCTTCGTACTCTCTCTGTTGCTCTTCTTTTTCCTCTCCTTCATCTGGATTTCTCTCTTGCGGCCCATCCATGATCCCAGCTGCGGCCTCAAAGGCGCCCTTCAGTGTCCGTGCTGCGCCGGTACGTAGAAAGCGCCTCTGGCCTATCCCTACCTCATCATTATGATTGTCACTGGCGTCTTTGCTGTCCGCTGCCTCTGAGCGCACCGGGATGGTGCTTGGGTTCGAACCAACCGTCCTTCTTCTGCTCGTAAAAAGCGGCTTATCGCTGCCAATACTAACAGTAGGGCGCGTAAGGTACACTGCTGGCCGTTCTCCTAGTGCGTTGAACTCGGACGTGCCCGCGGCGATTGCATCGCGCTCATCCAGCGGCTGCGGTGGAGAAGTCATGATGTGCGGGACAGCTTTAAGGTGGGGGTGTGCTAATAGCTCTAGCGCATTGCCTCAAATGCTGCAGGCGAAGGGTCTAGTGATGCCGCGGGAGTTGAGAGCCTGCATTGCGCTGCATGCGATGGTTTCTTTGTTGATGGTGCTGAGCGCGTTGCACAGTCAACCATCACCCTGCATTTTGCGGCTCTTACCGCTACTCGGGTACAAGGCATAAGGGATTGCTAGCGCAAAATCCTGCGGAAAAGCAAATACTAAATACAAAAAAAAAAATCTTCCTTTCTACCACTTTGTTGGTCCACTCTTAGCAGCAATTACAGCCTGAATATGTTCTGACATACTATTAATACAATTTTGAATAGCATTTTAAGTAACCTATATAGTTTTCATATCTTCTAATATTTTAAGATATTTTCCAACCCAATATTATATAGTGGGGTAATAAAAGTATCTGTATAATTTTCAATTTTCTTGCAAAAATACATCTTTCTTCAACATATATATTTTTGCAACTATACTTCCATGCACATCTCTAGGTCTTAAAAGTGTTAATACATAAATTCAAAAAAAGATCAAGGCTTCTAAAATTGAATTGAGTCCTTATAAACATTCTATAATTGAAGAGCTATATAAGGCAGACTGTTCTGTTAAAAGCATTTCAGAAATTAAAAATAAACCTCTTTCTATAGTATGCAACTGTATGATCGTAATATGAATCTTAGGGATAAATAGTAATGTGATGGCTTATAGTAATGATAAGGAAGCTTCGATGCAAAGTAGTTGTCTTGTATTTGTAGAAACAATATAATTATCACAAAGATAAAAAGTAATTTAGATAAGTAAAAGTACTTTTAATTCTATAGTAAAAGAACTAATTACTACATATCCTACTATGAGCAACAGACTATTTAAATACATGGTTCCACTGGCTCTCCACTAGCTATCATATTCTCTGATTTAGTCTCATTACTTCAACTTCCTTTGATACTAGTGATATAGGTAACTGTACATCTAGGAGATGCATTATAAAATGCATATGTTACTATTGTGCCATACAAATTCTGATGGCGATGCTGTAATAACTACACTCCCGAAACAAATGCAATTTGATTGTTGGGAGCTGTCTTAATCGCCTTTTTTGTGCGAGTCCTAATTAGACTTAACCACTGCCCACAAAGCCAAACACCACTGCCCACGGAGTCAACCTCATAATGTATACCAGATGTCGAGCTCTCTACAACTTTGTCACACTTAGGACCTCAGTCCAATGGGACTTTTGAGTCCCGGATGTTGAGATTGAGTACCCATATCAGGGTGGTACGCAGTCCAATTGATACTGTGGAGGCAGAATCTGAGCTCGGGCGACTAGCTAGAATTCTTGGCGCGGGTAGCTTACCTACCTCGCTGCCGCTCGTTTTTCCGTAGCATAGAGGCACACGAAGCAGAGCATTGAGCACCCTACCCACCGGCCCCCGATACTCTCCACAATACTTAGCTCTTGCGACCCTTTTAATCCATATACTTCCTTCCTGTAGCTACCATACTTCTTAGCTAGTTTCTGAACAATAAAGATAGTTGGTCCGTCAGATGTTCCAGTTCACAGTGGGGATAAAACGATTCATTGCACCTCCAGAAGTCTCCAGACACCTTACGCTCATCTCTGGTTTACTTTTTAGACTTCATATTTATCTTGTTTAAATGGCTCTCTGCACTTTCGTTAACCTATGTGTGGTATTGCCGTGATCTGCACCGTCGATGGCTAGCTAGCCAAAGTTTTGCCTTGCCAAAGCCCTCAACATTGCCATCGTCTTTTCTTCCTTCTCGCGGTGCTCTTGCAATCGTTCTTCCCTCTCGGCGGCTCGAGTCTACCGTCGTAATGCTGAGTTAGTCCTACTGCTAAGTTGGGTTTGCATGTACTGAGTATAGTCTGAGGGCTCTCACCCTTAACATCTCTTCTTTCCTCAGCTCCCTCTCGTTCTTTTTCCTCTCCATTTCCTTCTTCTTTTTCTTAAACCCATCCAAGCCATCATCGCCCATTAATTCGGCCTCTCCAACTTCCTCGACGGGTGACTTCTCCCGGAATGCACGCATCTTATCGTTGACCTCACGCTTCTTCTCTAACTGGCGCTCTCGTGTGCCGGCATCTGCCCGTGGTGCCAGCTCTTCGAGCTGCTCCTTTTGCAACTTGCGGTCCATTTTGCGAGAGAAACGGAGATCTTCGTGGAATGCAAGCCTATCTTCTACCTCCATTTCTTTGAAATGAAAAGTTGAGACTGCATTCTCCCCAATGGACGTGGTGATTGGGGGGACTTACCTCGCCGCAACTCCAAATCGCCTGCTTTCGGAACTGTAGGCCCAGATTTCCTACCATCACTGCGGTGACCGGGTAGTGTTGGTCCAACCACATCATCGTCGCTGTCTTCGTCCTCTGCTGCTATAGGCAGGACTCCGGTGACCCCATAGTCGGGGGAAGCACGCCGCTGTGCTGACGGTAGATCCGATGTCGTGTATAGTGAATCTGATTCCTGAGCTCTATTGTTCGTAGACGGGTCATACCAGCCCTCGGCCAGCTCTCCACGGTTCCTCACAGATGTTAGCACACCTCTTCCAAAATGCACGCAGTCCCGTCCGTTCCAATCGGATTCGTTCTTGATATATCCGAGACTTGGGGGGATAAAATTTACCATCGATCCACGAATCTCTTCCATCTCCCCCGCACCTCGTCTTTATCAAGATCTTCTAGGACTAGTTGCTTCTGTATGTCTAGGTATAGACTGAACATAGCCTTGTACTTATCGAAGTTATGCTTGGACAACTTCTTGGCGTTGAAGGGAAGGGCCACTGGCACAGCAGCAGTTGGCAAATAAGTCTGCCTTCGTTTGTGACCGTCAGAATGACCGTGGTGGTGATGGTGGCGGCGTTTGCGGTCTGGGGAACATGGGCGGTGGCGGCGGTGAGAAGATCCTTCCCGTGGTGAGCGGGAGCGTGAGGAACTGAGGTCATCAGGGTCGCGTTCCCTTAACTTTTGATAGTGGGGGTTTCGGTCCGACATTGCTGTAGATTGCTAGAGTGAACGTAGCGAAATCGAGAGATGTCTTTTTCGGGCTTGCAACCACGCGCTGATAAGAGGTAATAAGTTTGACTTTCCACTCAGCCGCGGCCATACCACGCAATTTATGTGTTTCTAGGGGTTTGGTCTCCTGCCAAGTTATGCGGTAGGTGTGCTTGATAATCTACACTACCGTCATCTGTGAGCATGTCTGCGGGAACTCCGCTGTACGGCCTGCCGCGTCCTAAATCGTCCGCTCAAGCAGTGTCTTCCTCAAACTCCCTGGCCTTTGCCTCGGAGCTTCAGTCCCTCCTCGCTGCTGATTCGGGCGAATCGCGAATTTCTTCTGGCAGGGCTAGGCCTTCCCGTAAAACGGGCGATATCTTTACATCTCATAATCGGAACGCAAAGAAGCGAGCTGCAAAGGACCTCGAAGATGACGATGGTGGGACGCTCAGGCGGCTGGATATTGGCGGAGTTGACGATGCCGTATTACATCGATCAAAGCGAAGAATGGAGGAGAAGGCACGTTTATACACCGCTATGAAGCGTGGGGATTACGTTCCGCCAAGTGGGAGGGATGAGAAGGGAGAGGCACTTGTGGATTTCGATAGGAAATGGGCAGAGAGTGAAGCCCGCGGTGAACATAATAACTACGAGACTTCCTCTGATGAGAGCGTTGACGCTGGCGAGGACCTGGTTGAGTTTACGGATGAGTTTGGACGACAGAGAACAGGCACGAAAGCTCAAGCGGAACGAGAGACCCTCCGACGAAGAGCGCGAGCAACGGACCAGCCTGACCAATTTACCGCGCGGCCTACAGCCCCGGAGAAACTCATCTACGGAGACACCATACAAACCTCTGCCTTCGACCCGGACGAGTCTGTCGCAGAGCAAATGGCTGCATTAGCTGCAAAGCGCGACCGCTCTGCAACACCACCGGACGATGTGCACTACGATGCAACCGCAGAGGTGCGAGCCAAGGGGGTAGGGTTCTATGCGTTCTCCAAGGACGCCGAGACCCGGAAGCAGGAAATGGAGGCGCTGAAGAAGGAGAGGGATGAGACAGAGAAGAGTCGGGTCGAGCGGGCGAGGAGGAAGGAAAGGAAGATGAAGGAGATTGAAGAGAGGAGGAAGAGGATTAAGGAGCAGAGGGGGAAGGGGCAAGCGGAGAGGTTTCTGAATGACCTAATGGGGGAGATAGGCGGCATTCGAACCGTAAGTGATAGTCAGACTCCTGAAGACGCAAAGGGCTAGAATACTTCATCCTTTTCGCTAGCAAAACTGGAGGCTACAATTGGTCATGGATATACAAAATCAAGAGCTGTGTAATATTTTCTATGAGATTAAAGTCTATTACATTGGTAGCCCTCCTTTAATCTTGAATATATGAGGCAGCTCGAAACAGAAGTTCCACCCCAAGAATTATGAAAGGAAGTAGTTTTTGAAAAACAATCATCATTGCATCTTTGATTTATTTTGCTTGTCATAGACGAGCGGGTGACCGACTCGACCCATGCAAAAAGGGGGTCTATTGGGCTGGGGGAAACAAAAGAAAAAATGAGTTGGGGAATGAAAGGGTTGAACGAATCAGTCCCCTTCTCTATAGTGAAAATGCAAAGCCAGTGTAAGCCTATATGCATCCGCTATACCATCGAATTCATATCCGTTTTATCTCTAACGTCTAATTTGGCTCTATCTTGTTTCGAGAGAATTAGAGTGCGATTAAGCTTTGATTTCGTAATGTCTCCTGAACATTTCGTCGACACTGGTGAGATAATAGGTTCCTTTAGCGATGGTATCTACACCGCCTTGTGGCTTGTAGTCCTTCTGCAAGTGTGCCTTTTCGCGCATGACACACATATTGTCGTAGACCTGAGGCGCAACTGTACGTCTTGCTGAGAGCCTGGCATGGACATCTAGTTTGTCCTTCATCTCTGTAGTAGACCCTGCGATCTTCAAAGAGAATAGAGAACTGGCTAGTCCGGAGCCGTAGCTGAAGATGCCGACTCTCTTGCCCTGTAGTGTATCAGAGTCTACGTTGCTTAGTAAACTGACCAGCCCGGCGTATACGCTAGCGCAGTACATGTTCCCACACATTGTGGGTACCTCGATCGAGGGTTGTACGCGCTCTTGAAACTTCTTCTTGGAGAGGCTCATGAATTTCTTCTCAACAACCTTGTCGCTAAGGGATTTCTGGTAGTCTAGGTCCCGGAGCTCAGCCGGGACTTCAAAAAACGCCTCGCTGCTGGGGTTGCTGAGGTAGTCGTTGTAGAGGAGGCGAGCGTATGACTTGGCAACGAGTTTGCAAGTCGGAGCGTGAAAGACGAAGTAGTTGAATCGGTCGAGCGCGGTCTTATCACTATCGTCGGAAGATGTATCGTGAATTCCGTTGGTGACATGATGACCATTGATGCCATTGACACCATTAGTTGCATGACCATTCACTAGAGCGCTGGGCCTAGAGATAGTTGCTTCGCGCTTGTTGTAGGCTTTGTAGCAGGCGTCGACAGCTTCAGTGTAGCATCTTATGGAGAATTGTCCGTCGACGATTGGGTATTCGCTCGTTAGGTCTGCCTTGTAGAAATCATAGGCATGTTGCATGTAGCTCCCTCGAAGGCCCGGCTCGAGGACTAGGGGTGCGTTTGGGCCTACTAGCATAGCGACAACGCCGGCACCACCAGTGGGCCTCGCATTCCCTTTCTTGTAGAGCGCAATGTCTCCGGCAACGACAATAGCATCGCGTCCATCCCAGGCAGACGATTCGACCCAGTTTACAGAGTTGAAGAGAGCATTCGTGCCCCCGTAGCAAGCGTTGACTGTGTCAACACCCTCGATGCTCGTGTTGCCTGAGGGAGAAAAGAGCTGCATAAGGACAGACTTCACAGATTTCGATTTGTCGAGGAGGGTCTCAGTGCCAACCTCAAGACGGCCGATGGTTTTGGGGTCAATGGAGTATTTTCTGAGTAGGGAGGAAACGGCGGTCAGAGCGAAAGAGTAGATATCTGCAAGGTAGTCCAGACTGTTGAGCTGATGTTCACTGTAATGACACGGGGAATAATATCCGGGGCACCAACCTTCTCTATCATCACAAAAGCTCATTTTTGTCTGCCCGAGGCCAATTGTGTATTTCCCTTGGCTAACGCCATCGAATTTTTCGAGCTCAGCTTGGTCGACGCACTGGTGAAGGCAGAAGTTAGTGACTGATGCTAAGAGGGGAGGGAACTCAACTCCGTCGAGCAAGCGGTGAGCTCGAGTGGCAAAAGTGCGTGCGTACTTGGCTTGGGAAGTAGACCTCTATGGCCTTGATGCCAATATTCTGAGGACGTGAAGACATGTTGGATGGAGATGCAGAGTATTGTGGTGAGTGGAGGAGAGCTTTGTAGGTTGGCTTGCGGGTGGACGGAGTATTTGTGGGCGGGAAGCGGGTGAAAAAGGAGGGTGTGGCGGAGGAGGGCAATGGGATATGTTGGGGATATGAACTAGCATCCGATATTGGATAAATTTTATTCGAGCTCTCGCGGCAGGTGATGCTTACTACGGTGACGATTACCGACCACTGCTACTGTACGTGCATTGACCATACATGCAATGTAATATCTAATATCTTACGAGGCACAACTCCGATAACAGGATGATTCTCCGCGAGTTAGAGCAGAGCAACTGCGCTGGAATGCCGGTCTGCGGCGGATAGTGGTGCGTGTTGCGGTTCCGCGCGGGTTTAAGAGTGGGTTCTTTTTGTTGATAACCGGACTTGGCATCCGGCATATGCAACGTATGAACTGGACTGGATGAAGTGACTGGAGCGCCCAAAACGGGGCTAGAGGAACAAGCCCTAGACCACGCAGCCGTTCACTGTTCGGAGTACAATATTGCACATCCGATATTGTGCAGCACAATATTCTACAAAATCGATGGAGGCCGGCCACAGCCACTCAGACTGGCCGCCCAGGTGCACACTGGCACATATCACGTATCACGTTCCGGGCTATTTCCAGGGGCTCTGCCTGTCGCGAGTGGTCACACCAAAACTAAGCATCGACAAAGCTTGACAGCATGGAGATCGGTCCTGAGACTGGTTCTAAAGTACGGGGTACATCGTACAGATGTGACTCTGGCAATTTCGATTAATAGCATAGCGCTGCATTGTACTCCTTGGTCCAGTTGTGCCGTCTCAGCGAGCCGAGAGCGCCCAAGCGTGGCTCGCCTCCCTGAGCAGGAGCAGACTGGCTTACAACCACTCTCCCTTAGCAGACTTCGCCCAGCCCTCGCTGCCCAGCAAGCAGAACGACCTCTTGTCATTAAGAGAGCGAAAAGAGAACAAGGGGAGGTGCACGGGGGCTGAGAGACTTCCTTCGCGGCTGCAATGGCCGACCGATCGTCAGGCCGTCGGTCTTCCTCCGGGACACGATCGGCGGATGGGCCACCACGCCTCTCGGTGCCGCGAAACCTGCAAAGCGATTTGGGTTTGGAGTTCCTTGGGGTATTAGATGGATTTGCGCCTCAATCGCAGGCTGGCCATGATCGGTCGACGGCGCCATCGCGTGTCCCTACCGGCGGGCTATCGGCCGTAGAACCTTCGTCTCACGAACCATCTCCGAATCCTGCTCTACAAACATCAGATCAGCATGGTGGGGGTTCCCCCTTTGCCTTGCGCAGTAATGACTTTACCCACGATTCACTACCGCGACGGACACCGAGCACAGTTACCGCATCAACAATATCTAATGACACCACATCCTCATTCATCATATCAAGAACTGTGAGCCCTTTCCAAGGTCCATCGCGTCCGACACATCCGTACGCAATGTATCCGCAAGGTACAGGTTTTCCTTCCCCAGTGGCGGGCGTTGCCTCTACAGTTCGACTGCCAGACCGAGCATTTGTCGGTGCCGGAGGGCCTGCGCACCCCTATGATATGTACCCTCAGAATACAGTACCTGAAGGAGTAGATGCTGGTGACTCGACGCCTGTCTTGCCGATACTTGTTGGATTCCCGGGGTTGGGCCAGAATTACCAGAGACGTTTAGGCCCCGAAGGGGAAGAGGCTGGGGACATTATTGGTCCAGATGGGCATACTGAACAGCTACCACCTTATACTCGATATCCGGACGGCATCCCTCCGAAAGGGCATATCGTTGGTGCTAGTGAGGGTAGTGGTTCGGGAGCTCTATATATTGGCCCCGGTGCTCCTGAGTATGATCCTAGGCGTTCCCAAGTTAGCGTGGGTATCCAACGGTCCCGGTTATCGGTGCGAAGTGTCATGTCAGATTCAAGCCAGGCACAGCTTAATGCTGTGGGGACCAGTGGATCGGATGCCAATGGAAGTTTGAGAGAGAAGCTGGCGGAAAGGGGAAAGAAGAGGATATGTGGAGGCAAAATACCGCTCTGGTGGATTGCTGTCGCCATCTTGCTGTCGGCTTTTTTGGTGGGAGGCATCACCGGCGGCCTATTTGCTAGACATCGCGAACGTGAAAGGTCGCATTCTGAATCGTATGTGTCCCTGCCTGCTGGAGAGAAACACTGCTGATTCTTTCACAGGCAGCCAACGGTCTTCGCTACAGTGACCACAACGCTAGACGCTTCGCCTATCCCAACTCGCCCCCCATATATCCCTCCGCTTCCTACGGGTACATGGACGGTATCTGTAAACAAAGTGGACAGCTCGGATGAGTGCTTGAGAAATCCATCGGAGCGTAGCGCATGGTCTTGTTCTCCAACGAGCAACTTCCAGGATCTGCAAATAGAGATCGCGCCGGATGCCAGTGACGGATTCGGCTCGATTCGAGTCATTTCAACAGGTGGTTCTCCACGCCCGAAATATGGAGCACAAGCCCCTGTCTTCAATACACCGGAAGATATCCAGATGGCCATCGACATTTACGATCCAGAGAGGGGACCGGCATACTTCTTTCATTTGATGTACGACAAAGTCGTTATCCTTCGTGAGACTGAACTTACCTCATCCATGCCTTCTCAGTCTCTATCAAAAAGGGATATCAGTGAAGACTACGAGCGGAGAGATCAGGACGATGACCTTACGAGTGTAGGGGGTAGTGATCCACCTCTCGGCTTTCCCTCCCAAGGGAACCACCGGGGCATGTCACGGAAGACTAAGCCAGGTGATATGGTTTGGGTCTGTGTTTGGAACAATACCTTGCTCGAAGGCTTCATATTCATTACTCAAGGATCCGACGACTCTTCTCTGGCACCATCTACCACTTCTGCTGCGACCTCTACCTCTGCCTCACCCACTTCATCGCCAGACTCGACGCTGATGCCGTATCCTTACGTCATAAAGATCGAAGAACGTCGTGTCCCGTCGTCGCAAACCCAACCAGAGCCGTACTGCCAGAAGATGAAAGTCGGGGCGGACGGCCACTCAACAGAGCCTATACAGGACTCGATAGGTGACCCGATCATTGATACGCTAGATGAATGTAAGCCCTGGACTAAATCACGGCGCCGCCTTGCGGATCGAGGCCTATGGCGATTAAGGGGGAGGGATGATGACTATCCGACTTGTCGTTGCGAATGGATGAACTCGTGACTGGGGTCTGCGCAACAACTAAAGCACGAACTCGTGGCGAGTTTTCCAGGGTTGGCAGCTAGCGTGTATCTTTAGTGGCCTTTTGTCTCTCTTCTAGGTTACAACATACTTGGAGACGGATATTGTGGGCATTTATTGGGTGAACTTTAGGGCAATTTTGTATCTCATGCGGGGCGTCAATTGCATTTCCTCACCTTTTTCTGGAGTGGTGGACAGCGGCGATACCAGATTTTCATGGGTTTCAAGCGGCTTGTTTGCTACTGTGCTATATACTACACATGGGCTCGGT
>JAJDFE020000553.1:0-25279 GCA_021527465.2 Geoglossum glabrum | reverse complement strand
GGGTTGTGGAGAGTTCTTACCTTATCAAGGCACTACAATCAGTAGATGCTCAACCATGACGACGAAAGTATGTACACACCCGTTAGGGCACTCGGAGCAGTTGATGTCGTGGGGAACCCAAAAACAGCCACGCCAGCTCTTGGGTCGACTAGGGGGACGAGCTCTGTCGTGGAACGGGAAACGGTGCTATTTCAATGCGTTGCAGTAGAATTAGAGTCTCTGAAGAGGGAAAAAACCTGGAAATACAGTCTTTGCATCAATTTCGATTCTGAGGCCTGTCGCATCGTTCCTGAGGCCTGTCACACCGCTCCTTAGGCCCGTCGTACTGTTCGTAAGGTCAAAGACGTGCTAAGACTGCCGCACTGCGGTTGATAGCAAGCACATCTATGCATAAGGAGAGCTGCCGAGAGATTGCTAGGTAGCCTTTCGCGACAAAGCCGAAGTTTGGCTAGGCCATGTTGCTTGCTTGCTTGTTACACTGTAAATGGCGGAGGATGAAGCTTTAACAACAAAAGTTATAGTTAACTAACCAATTGCCCGGATCTGCTTATTAAGTGGCGTAGGCCTACACTACCACCAACATTTCGCTCAGACGCAAATGATGGACCCTTCTTTCCTTCTTCTAGAACGAACATCCTGGGAAATGCGACTGATCGTGATCGACAGGAGCAATCGTAGGACTAATCCCTCCGCTATGTCGACAATAGATTAAAATTGGTCCGTATACCGCCTCTCCCTGCCTTTCCCTGTCTTGTGAAAGTCGAAAGCCTTACGGAGCCAATTTCCGTACAGTAGAACAAGCTGTGAGCCCCAACAGGCGATGCAGTCGAGGGGGCTCGGTGTGCGATACGAGGTCCAAAAAGAAATCTTAGTCTCAGTCCGCCTTGTGAAGGCTCCAGCAACAGGCCCCACCGTGTGTTTGTGCTTGCAGCGAGGGAGGAGCTCCAGACTTGATTTTTCCAGCTGAAGGGTTTTTTTTTTTCGCAGGTGCCCGTGGCCACACGCGGGCGTGGCCGTCGACTCGGACAGCGATCCAGCAGCGGTCCAGCAGTGCTGGCTGCTTACTGCAATTTCTTCTGTGCTGTCGTCCAATTAAAGCGCGAAGGCTGGATAAGCGCTGTTCCAACTTGTTTAGGGCTCGTGTCTTCGCCTCGTCCACCGCCGTTATATTCTCGTGTGCTCGCTCTCCCCTCGCCTTCCCATCATCTTTTCTCACATATTGAGCAAGAGAAGACAGCACACGCGTTTTGGCCCGTCCGTTCGTCGGTGTCCCGCTCCCAAGGCCGGCGCCAATCGGTGCAAGGCTAGGCCAATCTGATTCATTTCACAACCTGTGTCGCACGGCGTTTGGCGGTCCTGGCAATATTGGGAAGCGGCGTTCTGGTGTTCAATACAACATCAACCCATTTTGTAGCCTGAGGCTCTAGTATCATATATCGCATCGACTCGACTAGCACGACTCTACAGTCTGGTGTGACTGCCTGGCTTCTTTTATCGTCTTTTCTTTCGTCATCTTAACACTGATCCTTTTGCGCTTGGGAACCGAGCCGACCGAAGCCCTTCGGTCGGGCGGTGGTGTACTTTCCATACAACAATGTTGATAGAGGGAGAGAAGTGGGCGTGCGAGGCATGCGTGAGAGGCCATCGTGTTAGCAACTGTCAGCATTCAGGTATGTGCCATCGTAGTGTGTATCTCATCGCTTTCTTTCGGTGGGAATGCTTGCTCGTTGTCGATCAACGCTGATCGACTACTTCCTACAGACCGACCTCTCACACGGATCGCCAAAAAGGGTCGCCCTGTATCGCAGTGCGCCCACTGTCGGACTCTTCGCAAGTCTCGTTCTGCTCATGTGAAATGTGACTGCGGCGGAGTGTCTCACAGCAAGGGACAATGCAGTCATGCAGACAGGGGCGACTCTAAGGGTGAGCTTTTCGGTGACAGTTTAATCTTCCATCAGTGTCTGATTTCGAGGTAGCGGACTCCAATGTTTGCTGTGGTTGCAGCCATGGGCAACGATGCTCCTGTGCTCTAAAGAAGGAGCATCTTGACCCAGTACCTGAGTTTGATTCGACAGAACTCACTGCAACGATCGGTGGTGACGCTCGAATGCCGAAGCTCACAAGTACCCAGTCTGATGGCTCTCTAACCATATTTTCTAACGGTCATCATAAGCCAGCTCATAAGCACAATCATCTAGCGCATAATTGCGCCCCGTACAAAATTCCAAAGCCACACTCTATTCATGGTTCGTCAGATGTTGCGCGGAGATCAGTCGATAGCCTCCCAGCTACTAAAGCGGTCGACGGAGGGCTAAGCATGTCCCCCATCTCCGACTCTATCATCAGTGCGCAGCAGGAAGTTCGTCTCATCAAATCAGAGCACACTTCACCGGAAATACGGGCGACTTCAAACTTCGACCAGCAAAATGGACAGCTACAGCCACTAGACTTGTCCTTCTCAGACTTCGGTGCTTCGCAGCTAGACTCTTGTGCTACTTCTTATGACTACTGGTCTCCCGACGCAGACACGCCAATCTACTCTGCAGGTCTCAATATACCTTCTTCAGACTGGTCAGCTCTCGACCTTCCACTTGACGGCGCTGCATTCGACCCCACATCCGTCCGTGCACCCTATGTATTTGACTACAGCAATATCGTTCAACCGGCCTTAACAAACTCTTCGTCAGGCGAACCATCAGAGGTTGATGATTTCATCCCGGTCAACGAAACACTCTCATATGGACCGCCAAGCCTCGTTCATAACTCGGACTCATCTGAATCATATGAAGGCGGCGAAACTGAATCCTACCGCTTGAGCAACACATCATCTTTCATGGGGCTGCCGCAGGCCTCAATGCTCTCATCGAGTAACCTTGAGTCTCTTGATATCGACGAGTTCTTGAAGGGGGCAGCAGCCGAAACTGCTACATTCAGGGGAAGCGACGTCGGTGGTGAACCACCCAATAACGAAGCCATCGGTACTACCAACTACCGGTTCAATGAGACCAGGAAGTGGGCTGTTGACGACCAGACGGATGACGCTGGGTTGAGCCTACCGCTCACGTCAAGCGATCCGGACAGCCTCTGGATAACTCAGTTGAGCCAGGGAGCCCCCCTTGGCCCCGACGATGATGTCCCTGAGACTGTTTGGAATAGCTGACGCACGTGAAAATATATTGGGCAAATGTTTATTACATTCTTGGGGGCCTGTAAAAGCGGCCATCTATACTGTCGGACGATTTCTCTTTCCGTTCCTTTACGCCTTGGATGACACTACTATACGTCTCTCTCTGATTGACCGGACTCTGCTTGCATCGTTGTGCCTTGTCAATATAGATTTCATTATACCATTTCCATCGTGAAAATACTTTGGTCCTAAACCCTGATTTACAATGAGCCCCACGTGTTACCACATTTCCTTGTGTCCACATGTCCATAGCGCCCCATATCTCCCAAACTGCTACTTGTATGTACCTGCATTGTAAGGCCTTGTTCGCTTTGTTGCCCTATTTTTCAGCTTTACTTTTTTTTTAACATAGAATGGGAAGTGGAGTTTGGTGGAAATCGCTCGTTTGCCTCGAGGCTTATTTCTGAAACTTACTTTTTTCCTTTCCTCCTGCCGCTGAATTGAAGGTTTGTTTTTGGTTCTCAAAGCGAAACGAAGGAGTTTTTTTCCACGCTGGCCCAAAAAAGCGTGAACGTGGTAAATAAGTCTTAGTATACTTACTCCATGTGATGTATGAGAGTCAAGCGTGCTAGAACTCGCCCTGCCCACCTCACCATTTTCAGCTCAGTAGTCCAAAGCCTAGGGATTAGGCAACCTTCCTTATCCCTTGCCCCTTCCACAAAACCATAACTATAGCAGGGCGTCACCCTTGGCGTTGCTAAGTATACGCCACAAATAAAAAACAAGACATCACCTGAAGGGACGCGATGAGGTTGGATAAATTTTACTTGGCCCTCGGGGGAACTCTAGGGGATTTCACGGTTGAGTCTTGTGGACAAAAGCGTGGACTTTGGTAAGGCTGTGAGATGACAAGTTTTTTTTCTGCCGTCCCGGTGGCGAAATCCAGAAAAAAAAAAATTTTCTCTTTTCTTTTCTGTTCCTTCTTGAGAAGAACAAAATTGGAATTCGAAGTAAGGACTTTCTTTAGTGGATCTTTACTTGTACAAGGACAAGCACAAGTACAGAGGTTACGGGTGTACTTTTTTGATGGTCTAAAAAGAAAAGAAATGAGTATGTATGAGAGGAAAATTTTTACAAGAGATCGGGGCTGGGGAATGCGTGTATTGGGGGAAATTTTCTTAAAAAAAAAAAGAAAGAAAAAGACAAGGAAAAAAAGGCCCAGCTTCTAGCCAACCTGTAATTCTAGAGTACTTGCCTTGTTATACAAAACCTACTACTATGTGAAGCAGAAATCCCCATGCGCACCTGGCGTGCTCTCCAGCAGAGGAGGAAGAGGGGTTAAACCCACCCATCACTAAAGGCCGAGGCCGGCAAACCAACCCCGCATCTCTAGGTAGACCCTCTCTTTCTCGTTGCCCCCGCTTCATCGCTGGAATATCAGGCGACTTGGGGGGAAAAATGGGGTTATTTAATTCCGGGTTGGTTTTCGGATGGACTGTAAAATGTGTGGTTTGGGCGGGGGCGTTGGAGGGGGTGGGGTGTTTATTTTTTGGGAATCGTTCGTCTTGGGGGGGCGGGGGGTGCGTATTTGTACTTGTATGTAGGTAGGTACTAATTTGTGGTAGGAACTCTTTTTTTTCTTCTCGGAGATATGGGAATCATTCCTCAAAGTGCTCTTAGGTGTGCTTTTTTAGGAGCTGGATGGGTATTTTTTTTGTCTATCTGCAAAACATCCAAGGGGTGGATCGTTCGTCTTGGAGTTGCAGTAAAGAAAAAAACATCATCAGTCTTGGCAAACCCGAGCCAAGCAACACTTGACCTTCCCGCTATCCATTGCGCTAGTATACACATTGTTCTCTCGGGCCTAATGACAAAGACCACATCGCACCTTCGACCCTTTTTCCCCTCCCTTCGTCGGCTATCCTAAGATTAATTCTCAGGAGGGAGGGAAACGGTATGAAGGAATCTCTGACGGAGATGGGCGATACCAAGAGAGGCGGCACGAGGGATTTTTCTTTCCCTTTGTTTCCGTCGTCTCAAGGAGCTCGCATCCCCTGACATTATTGGGTAGAACGCCGGTCTACAGGACAGAAAGTCACAGGATGGGAAGATTGAAATGCGCCTGAGAGTGAATAGAGAGATTTTTTAATGTTGTGACCTCAGGAAAAAAAAAGCAATAAATGACGCCGCAGACGACGGTTTAGCTGAACTGGAAAGCCGTGTAGCTATCCACACAGCTGGGAACTTCGAAACGCGACCTTTCCATCACGACCCACCTCTACGACATGCTGTAATCTCCTATCGCGCGGCCTCGGCTCCTCATCCATCACCAATCGTTAGTTGTCGATTCCGTCCGAGAGGCTTGCATCGAACCTGGGTCGCCAGGCTTGCTGTTGTTATTGAAGTTGCCACGACCAACCCGGTTACCCCTTCCCCTATCACCACCTCGACCGCGAACTGCACCCCTGAATCCACCCCTCCCTCTTCCACTCTCGCTATCGCTTGCACCTCCGCTCTTATAACCGCCCTGGCCGCTCTGACCAGCACTTGCTCCTCCACGGCTGCTACCTTGCCATCTACCTGCTCCACCATGGGCTCCTTCACTGCGATCTTGCAGGAATTTGATCCACGGTGTGCCTGACTGACCCTTCTCCTTATTCTCCGGTGGCTGGCGGTCCAGAGCCGCCTTTGCATCCTCAAAAGTGTTGAATAATACGCAGAAATAAGGTGCGCCCCTGCTACCCTTAGTTTCAATACGAGTGATCTTAGTTCGCGATTCTTCTTCAGTAAATAACGCGCGGCAAGCCTCTATAGTGCCCACACCACCGACCCAGAGACCGTGAGTGGGTTTCTTATCAGATGGTGAAGGGGCCTTTGGTGCGGTGGCTGATGGGGATGCGGTTGCTTTATTCTCATCAGATGCTGCACCATTGCGATTCTCGGTCTGAATCGGAGTTACCGTCTTATCGGTCGCTGCAGGTGGGGGAACAGTGGAGTTTTGCGGAGTAGTCGTAGCGGGTTGTGGTGTTGCTGGTTTTAGTGGCTGGTTGGGAACCGCCGGAGCGGGTGAAGCTGTAGATCGGGAAGGACCAGTTGGAGGCCCCTGTTGCTGAGGCTGTGCTTGTTGATTTCGGAGAGACTTGTTCTCTATATAGTGCTGGGTCGCGGGAGCAGAGGTTGCTACGGACGGTGAGCTAATACGGTTTTGCGCCGGACCTGTTGGCGTTGCTCCAGCTAGAGCATTTCCCCCACCCGGAGTACCTGAAGCGGTCGATGGAGCTTGGGCCGGTTGCTGCCCCTGGCTTGCTGCTTGTGCGGGGTGGCCAGGTCCTTGCTTGCCGCCACGGTGAGAGAAGTTGAAGCCCTGGGCGCGCGTCTCTGTTCCGATTCTACCACCCTCAATCTCGAGAACAAGCCATCCAAATGCAGCGTCAGCTAAATTAAAGTTCCACATGTTTTTAAAAGCGCTCTCGTCCACCTGGCCGGTCGCCCCGGCGTGAGGTCCACCAACTGGTCCACCAAACGGATTACCTCCATTGGCATTAGAAGGCATCTTCCTAACGAGTTCCAGAGCATTGTTCAACAAAGTTTGTTGAGCTTCGTTTTGAGCAACCGCAGGTTCTACTTCTCCCTTAACGGTCTCCCATACATCGTTAAATGAAGCTTTCGATGCGGCGAGCTTGCCCCGATAGTGGTCTAAAGTCGGATTAACGCTAAATTCGTTATACGAACTTCCGTAACGGAAATGAAGGCCAGCGGAGATAGAGAAGTCAGCCTTTAGAGTCACAGAGAGTTGATTGAGAATGCCTTCTCTTGCCGGTGAAGCGTGTGTTACAAAAACACGAGTCTCGGTTGGGTCGTACACTCGGTTGGCAGTATCCACTAGCTCCCCCATTTGTAACAGTGTTGTCCACATAGTTCCCTGACCGCCAGCGATTGTTGTCCGGCCTTCACCATTATCAAACAATTTGTGCATGACAACCGCGCCGCCAAGCCCCAGAAGGCGAAGCTTCACACCGCCAACATCCAGGAGCCTAGAACTCGCCTCATCGATAATGTGAAGTTTGTCAATCTTGTATTCTCCAGAACGAAACTTTTCAAGAACACGGACGTCTTCACAAGCGCCCCAGACAGTGTAAACAGGTACCTCTAGTGTGTAGGTCTTGTTGAGGAACAAGGGCAATTCGGAAAGAGGAACCTGGTCGAGAGGAAGGCGCTGTTTGAGGGGCGGCTGGCCTGGCTGGGCAGTTTGGATGAGTTTTTTAGTGGGTTCGGAAAGTAATGGGGAATATTGCGCAACATGTTTGAGAGTTCTGGGTTTAACGGTGTTATTTTGGTCTTCTTCAATAGTAGATTGAATGACAAGAAACTTGTGTCGCACTCACTTATCCGCAATTCGATCCAAGGAGCTTTCATCGTAAAATCCAAAGTCGCCAGTGTGAATGATGTGGTCAGCACGCGCCTGTTTAGCAAGCTCATTGAGAGATCTCAAATTGCCTAGATGTGGTAAGGAAAGAATGAGCTCCGTTCTGTTGATTGCTGGTGAGTCACTAGATGAATTAGGGACAAACCTCGAACATCAGCGATGCAGAGCACTCTTACACCCCCAGCTTGGACGACACGGCCATTATTTGGCAGCATGGTAGCCCCAACGCCTCCTGCAGGACCACCACCAGCAGCTGTTGATCCGTTTGGAAGAAAGCCTTGGTTGTTGAAGGTGTGAGGACGCGGTTGGGAAGGAACCTGTCGAAAGCAGCTAAGTCAGCTTCACAGAAACCCTCAGATACAAGAGTTGAGATTGGCATAATATCCTGCGTAGCGAATCAAGTGAGGATGGTTTGCGCCTACCGAAGCCATAAGAGCTGTTGTGGATTGAGTGTTGAGAGATAACGAAGATGCGGCAGAGGCGAGACAGAAATTGTTCAGGCCTAAGAGTCTACGAGAAGGAGGATGTAGAGATCAGGAAAAGGAACTCTCAGAAGAATGGGTTATTGTCGAGGATGCGATATGTTCTTCGCAGCAGACGACGGAATATTACTTGGCCGTGGAGCTGAGGTGATGGACGGATACGATTTGAATTAGGAGCGAAGAGGCGGCTGGTGCAAAAAAGTAACAGAGAACGGTCGAGCTCTTGGCGTGGCGCCTTTCCCTTTACGTAAGTTCTGCAGCGGCGCTGCAAGCTTCTCTTCTCAACCCTACACAGAGCATTGGACAAGCAACTTACAAGCACGAAGCACGGCGTTGGCCATTGGCCATTGCCTATTGCCCGCCCTGAACCAGCGGCATCCAGTGCTAATAACAGTTTCTTCGTCGTCACAGTCGTCACAGTCGTCACAGTCGTCACCGTCGTCACCACCTCTATCATCAACATCATCAACGAGAGGGCTTGAGCTCCTGAGCGGCACCTCCAGTAACAAACACTAAATTTGATTACTTCTTACTCCTAAGTGATCTACTCTTGGTCCGAGAGGATTACATTCAAACATTGTACTATATGGCATTGCAATTATATGGCTTAGGTGTTTGGTGTTAGGAAACAACTCTGCCTCGATCCTAATTACTCGAGACTCAGCCCTAACCGGCAGGCATGGACCTAACGAGAACGCAACTCTACTCGTTGCTCTGCGCCACCTGAGTTGTAGGAATTTCTGGTCTCGCAGTTGCCTTCACAACCCCCTTCTTTCTACTTTTGACATCAAACACCCTCTTCAACTTTTTTAGCCTTGCCCACCTCTCCTTGTCCTGCTCATCTCTACTCACCGTACTCGTGGCTTTCTCAGTTCGACCATTTGTATTGTCTTCGTCTGTTGCGTCGTTTATATTGTTTCTAGGCGAGGACAATGAAGCAGCTGCACCACTAGACTGTGAATAGAGATGTAATGCACCCTTCAAAGCCCACAAAAGTACCTCCCACCCGGCCTTCTGGCCACTGCTGTCTTTACTTGAGTTTTTGGACGAGCCGCCACCACTCTGCGAAAAGGAGTTAACCCAGGGGCAATAATCGCGGTGTTCACCAATGACATCGAGGCGGCTCATCGATGCATCTTCGGGAGTCTTTGCTTTGAATAGCCAGAGCCCTAGACGCCGGAAGCAGGCCTCACAAGTCGCTAGACCTGCGATGTGACCAGTTTCGGCCTGCCAGCCGAAGAAGGCGAGAACGAATGCTTCATAGTTTAGTACCGAATCTGATGGCTGGAGACTATCGGCAGCGGATGGCGACGGTGAGTGAGAGAGGAGGAACTCTACGGACACCCGTTTAGCAAGGTGCAGGGTGTCCAAATCATCTGGGGCTGAAAGATTCGATGGGAGATCTCCAGCCATGGAGATGAGAGAGGCGTAACGAGTGCTCAGTGCCGCGAGGGAGATGGGCGGGCTAGCGAGGGGTAGGCGGTATATAGTCTCTATTCGGTTGGGAGCGTTAGCTATGTAGACTGAGAGGTAGAAAAGCGGTAGTGACTTGCCATCACATCCACGAACTCTCCAAAGGCAGCTCTCTTCATGTTCTGTAATGATCATACACGCATAGCGACGCGCGATCTCTTCATCTATAGCATCTATTATTACCTAGCACAAGTAAAATACCCCGAATAACGAATAACTTACCGACACCGACGTTCCAGTCATTCTCATCCCCCTCCTGGTCCTGAATATCACTAGGACCCTCTGCTTCCAGCTTTATGAGCACTTCCTTCCCACAACCCCCGACACACCTCACCCGCTCCTTGCCCACGCAGCTCCACCCCCGCTTTGCCCATTGTACCTCATTCACAATAGGTGGTTTCGCATTCCATTTATCCACGTGCCTGAATGTCTTCAATCGTTGCAAGAACTGGTTGCGATCCCATGGAGCATAGT
This sequence comes from Geoglossum glabrum, assembly GCA_021527465.2. Taxonomy (NCBI): domain Eukaryota; kingdom Fungi; phylum Ascomycota; class Geoglossomycetes; order Geoglossales; family Geoglossaceae; genus Geoglossum; species Geoglossum glabrum. The sequence goes on along the minus strand of JAJDFE020000553.1, from coordinate 15,297 downwards.
TTGGCACGGGTTTGGATTCCGGAGAACTATGGACACCTGCTATAGCGGTCCCGTGGCTAGTCTTTGGGCGCTCGGTCTGAGAAGCTATCTCGGATCTTGGACGTGAACCGACTCGACGCTTCTTCGACTTTGATTCGATATCTGCTGGAAGCGTAGTCGTTGATGCGTTTGTGGGTTGGCGGAGACTAGACAGAGAGGAAGTAGACGCATTGCTAGTAAGAGAACTGAGGATATTGTGGAATTTGCGTTTCGTGGCGTACATGGCGTCGAGGGTTGAAGCGTGTGAGCATTGATGCAGTCGGATGATTGTTTTCTCCAGCGATCATCTGATTAGATATGGTAAGCCACAGGCCTTCTACGTACCTCGGAACCTACAACTCTAAATCTTGCTAGTGGTGATTCCCGCCATAGGGCCAAAGGCATTATCACTCTATACCTAAACGCGCTAGATAACACTTCGAGAGGCGGGGTAGTGTTAGAGGCAATTAATAAAGCGTAGCAAATTATTCTCAGAAATTTCATCTACGATAGAGTAGATTATCTTGAACGCGATTCAAACGGTTACCGATATGCTTACACAACATAAGGCCTCTTCATACCCCCGCATGTTCCCAGCACTCTCAACGCCACAACTAGTATTAAGTGTCTCTCTCTCCATTTCCCCGCGCCTTTCTCGGCCTCTCGCCCCCTACAGATTTATAGCAACAATGTCCGCGCCGGAGAACTATGCTCGGGAGTCTCTCGTCGCCACTCTTGCCGTACGCCGCGCTGCAATCTACACGCAGAAGGTATTCCACAGCCTCGTAAAAGGCACAGTTTCGAAGGGTGATAGATCTCCCGTTACGATCGGTGACTTTGGCGCCCAGGCCCTGATCATCGCCGCAATTCGTCACAATTTTCCGGACGATGAGATCATTGGCGAGGAAGAATCGAGTCTACTCCGCTCGAACTCAGGGCTACGCCACGAAGTCTGGAAACTCGTGTCACAGATTCGCCTCTCCAATACTGAGGAAGACTTGCTTTTGGGGGGCCCTTTAAAGAATGATGATGCTATGTTGGACGCTATTGATGGAGGGAAGAGTGTTGGTGGAGACAAAGGCCGCTTCTGGGCGCTCGATCCGATTGATGGAACCCTAGGTTTCCTGCGTGGAGGACAGTACGCTGTGTGCCTTGCGCTGATCCAAGATGGAGAGGTAGTAGTTGGCGTCATGGGATGCCCCAACCTACCGATTGACAAGGCGACTCCAATAATCAATTCGGGAATCGGAGAGGGGGCTCAGAGCAGTGGTGAACTAGGAATTATTGCCTCCGCCGTTGTTGGCCACGGAGCTATCGCACAACCACTAAGCGTGGGGGACGGGGCGGAAGGGGATCCGATTCGAATGCGCGAATTTTCCTCTTTTACCGATGCCTCGTTTTGCGAGGGCGTTGAGGCTGCACACTCTTCCCACACCCAGCAGAAAGCCATTGCTGACAGGTTGGGCGTCGTAACCCCTTCGCTGAGACTGGATTCAGCATCCAAGTACGTGTCGATTGCCCGAGGCTCCGCAGATATCTATCTGAGGTTGCCAAAGAGTCTGAGTTATGAAGAGAAAATCTGGGATCATGCAGCAGGCTATCTAATCGCAAGGGAAGCTGGAGGAGAGATCACAGATGCAACCGGAAAGAAACTAGATTTTGGGAAAGGTAGAACACTGGTAGCAAACAAGGGTATCATAGCTGCACCTAGAGCAATACACGGAAAAGTACTAGAGGCTGTGAGGGCTGTGCGTGAGATTTGACAAGAGGGTCTTCAAGCAGGTTACATAGAGCCTTGAATAGATACAACGATACCAAACAAAAGTTTCTGTGAATGTACAGGTGATGTAATGATACAAGAGCTATAGCGCCCCAACCTAGATGCGAGGTACTTCGATTAGCCTATTTAATCTTTTTCGCTTTTAGTTTGATTGTCTCCCCATTCACAAAGATTCCCTTCCCCTTGTAAGGTTCCGGGACTCTCCAGGCACGGATCTTTGCCGCAAACTGCATCACAACCTGCTTCTCACAACCCTCCAATAGTATCCGTGTTGGTTCTGGGGTGCTTGCTTTGACCCCCTGAGGTACCCCGAGTTCTATGGGGTGAGCGTAGCCAGCTTTCAGAGAGACGAACTCTTGGCCAGGATATTCTGGGGATATAGTTGTGGCAGTTTTTTCTATGGTAGCCTTGTAGCCAACACCTATAAGACGTAGGATTGCGGTGTGGCCTTCAGATACACCAAATACATGGTTTTGAACGTAGGCGCGGGTTGTGCCTGGTAGTTTATTTATTAGCGTGAACGATTAGCATCATATGGTAGCTACATACCCCACATCTCCCGCTGCTGCCTTATACTTGCATCCTGGATCTGTACAATTGCTCTCCGGGCAACAGTGTCGTGCTCAATGCTTACAAACGGAGGTAACTGCATCACCATTTTCCCTAAATTCAGCATTGTGAGCTAGCGAACGTTCCCAATCTAATCAAGAACACTATGGGCGTTTCCCAGACCTTGTGGCCCCTCAATTTCTACATTAGGCCCTGTCTCCTTTCTGCTAACTCTGTTCCTGTTCTTCGGAGTTGGTGGCTCAACTAGCCGCAAGGATACTTCTGGAGGGAGAGTGATGGGTGCACGACCAATCTGTGAAGGCCTGGAGGAAGAGCATGAGAAAGAGCAAAGCAAGATTAAGGGGTGAGAATTTGCGTGAAATGAGTGAGGCGGTAACGATAACTGTCGAAGACAATGTTGTCGTGCTGTGAAAAACATGATATCTGCTGTGATGTGGAGGATGCTCGAGAGAATGTCAAGCTTTGTTTCGCTAAGCTTTGCGGCTCTGCCAGCATTAACCGAAGCGGTGAATGAACCGCCAGTGTCATTTTCTTCACATTTTCTACTGCTCGTTGTTCGTTGTTCACTTCCCAAGATAACCTCCTAATCACAACCTCGACGGGGTGCCTTTAGGCCATCCCCTCAGACTACCCCCTCCTCATGAGGGGGCACTCTTCCTATATATCCATCTCAGGTTTATAACCTCGTATATATTGGCTTTCATACACCAGTTATATCCGCCTGTTCCTTCAGGCGGGCTCCTATGAGACGGGCCGCATGTGCGGTGCAGAAGGGAGCACACCCCCAAGAGAGTGGCTCTAGGAGGTACCTTCAGAATGCTCCCTCGGTCGTGCAGGTTTGGGCGTGCCCAATTTTTATTCTGGGCAGCTCTATGAGTCTTTCAACCTTCACTTCTGCGAGCACTTCAACCCTCACCTCTCCACCTGCACCGCACAAACCACCACAACGCCCATTATTCTTAAACTCCACTACCAGTTCCTAGAGATCATTACAGCTTTGACTTCTCAATCTTCAGAGGCTGCTCTCTGCTTTGAAGACTGTCAATTGCAAGATGTTGCTCTGGGACTTGGCGAGTTTCCTGTTCGTGGTGACCATTTGGTTGCTGGGGTCTGGCAAGCTGATAGCGGCTTCGCCCAGCCGCTCCGAAGGTAATCAAGACTACTAATATGATCTAATTTCGGCCATCCAGAAGCTAACAATATTCGACAGACCACCCGCAGCCGGGTGCTGACTCGAGGTTTACCGCCTTCCTTGGTTCCTCGGAGGCGAATCAACCAGAGGTGTTCGCCCAGGCGCTTAGCCTCCTCACCTCGCTAGAGTCGTCACCTTCCTGCAACCGACTGGCAACGTCTACGCTCATAAAGTCGTGCCAGACGCTGGGTGGGCCTTCGGAGTCCGCGGGCCAGGAGCCGGATAGCCCGGAGGCATTATTGGATAACGTCAAATCCATTTATGCCGCCCGACTTGCAGTATGCGAGCTTGTTGAAGCGGGTGCTTCGGTTCCGGCTCAATGCTCTCCGATAATGCCCAAAAAACCCGCACGAAAGCAGTACGGGTTTGGAAATTACCTAGGTCGGAACGGCCGGCCAAAGAACGGAGGCGGCGGAACCGGGGGCTACAACAACGTAAGTCCGGGGCAGTTGGGTCACTGTCTCAAGAGCTTGGAATCAAAGCCCCAGTGGTGGACCAGCTATAGCAATGGGAGACAGAACGCCATTGTCATTTGCCAAGCCGTGAGGATTGATATTGAGAAAGGTAAGCCAATATGAGCGTGTGAGGGAGCGCCTTGCTAAGCCTGGAATTAGACGACCTTATTTCGCTACACAAATCAATGGCCGGAGTAACGTCAGACCTAAGCTCGGCGCTTTCGGGAGTCCTCCAAGAGTCGGGGACTCAGCTTGCGGATCACATGGCCTTTGCGGAAGCGGTGCAAAAATTCCAGTCACAAGTACTGAGCGACCTAGAGGGCGCAAGCTCCAAGGCACAAGGATTGTTTGCAAAATTCAAGCAAGACATGGACTCTATGACCCAGGCAGTTGCGGACCGGCTGCGCAGGGTTAGTAGTGTCGCCGAAGCTGGCGCCGATGCACTCGGCCAGGTAGGAGGAGTCCCGTATTCCCTACCTTTTTCTAAGCTAAACACATTTGGCAGAAAATCCGTGAGTCTGGAAACGAAGCAAAGGTCTTGCGGGAGACATTGCGAGAGACGATTCAGGAGGTGCGGAATGGCGACTTAGAGCTTGCTGCCGGCCGGGCGTCCAATCGCGAGCTAGCCCAAGATGTGCAGAATAGTCTAGAACAGTTCAGAGCCAACCAGACACAGGGACTCTCGGAGACTGTCCAAGCCGTTATGGTAAGATAGGCCGTGCCACATGGCTGGGCTTTTGCTTACCAGATCTTAGCAAGCGTTAGATGAATGGGCGACGCTCCAGATACTCAAATATGAAGAGGTACATTCACTCCTAGATTTCCGCTTTGATCAGTAACTGAGTATCCTCAGCGCATGAACAAGACTTTTGAGGTTCTGCTAGCGAATGCACAGGCTTTAAGCGCTCTACAGGCAGCCCAAGAAGTAGGTGGCTATGAATCACCTCTTTTCCGAATGTACGCCCGGAATTGCGTTCTAACACTATGTTCTTAGGAGAGCCAATCACGCCAGCATAAGGCCCACGAGAGACATCTTGAACAGGCAAGCGAGGTGCTCTCACAGCTCGTGACAGCCTTTGGTAACCTACAATCCACCATTGAAAAGGCATCTACGAAGAGCAATGTGATGGGCGGTGTCGGATGGGCCTGCCTTATCCTGGTCCTTGTCGGTGGCGTAGTTATCAGCAAGAAGATAGCAGGATATATGGCTATTATTGCGGGTCAGTAGCAGCTTTCTACCCCCGTATTCACCCTTCAAACACTAAATCTGATTATAGGGACCGCTATCGCCTTCAATTCATCGGGATTGCTAGAGCGGTTAAAGTGGTCGACTCTGTTTTACCCCAGATCGCCGTCAACGGACCTAGAGCTCTATCTACAGTATCACCAATCCTGGCTCAACTTTGGCCTGCTAATGTCCGGATTCTGCATAACTATGATTATCGCCTTGGCCGCCATTAATTTTATGGTAGGCCTCCGGCGCCGAAAAGTGGCGAATGATCTCCCCACGACCGAAAATCGCGGTGACCTTCCAGACGTCTGGCAGAGACTCCTGACCGCCGATGGGAAAATGCCTACTGGTCGGATCATTGCGGTAGAATCTACCAACAACTCTATAACAGGATAGCTCATATTATTCACATTAGTTCTCCCCCGGACATACTACAACGAAGTCTTCCCATTTGGGCACTTTACACCGAACAACAACCACTCCATTGGCTACCGGATTATTTTATGCCACCAACCCCAACTTCCAGGTTTACTAGGTCCCCTCCACACAACATGCCATTACTATAGAATTTCTATCTCTTTAGCAGCTTTCATTTAGTGTTTCAATATATGGAGGAATTACGCTGCATTGCTTGAACAAGCACTTCATTCTTTTACCCATTTTGCAACGAGCAACCCCCGGTTGTCTCGATATTTTGTTCTAGCGATGCATATACTCTTTGGTGGCTCGTTCCCATTAATGCCTCTCTCTATTCTTCTATAAGCTCCCGTTCACATACTAAGATCCTACATCCTTGATGTGTTAGCCTCTATGGTTACACAACTTTCAATAGCTATCCACAACATTTAGTATGGCTTAGCTTAGGAGGACGTTATGGCAATTCTATAAAGCACTCTCCTACTTACCCCTACCGCGACCCAACGATGCCTGCATAGGCGCGGTAGCCACCAAGGCAACCAAAATAAAGTCGAACTTAGGTGACTAGAGTCGACCTCTCTTTAGAGTTCTCAAACCGCTCCTAGATAAGACTATCACATTATGTCATAGCAAAAGGAACCTGGCGACTTTCATAACCAGAAATACGCATGTTGTCCACCCAAGACCATATGGCAATGGTAGGATACAATTTCCAATATATTGCCTTGTTAAGACACAGACCTTCTACTGCCAACCCAAAACCAGAGCTTAGTTATTAAAGTACCGGATCATTGACTTGAAACTAGACCTAGGGTTAGCAGCAAGTCGATCGAGGGAGAGTAAAATTGGTGTTGTTTGCTTTCGATAAAGATGCCTTTGTCGAATCTCTGATACACGCTGGTGGGCGGCTTCTGTCTTGTCTCTAGACTAGACATAGACGGTTCTATTTATCGTGTTCAACGAAAAAAAAAAAATTTTTTTGATTATTTTCGTTTTTCCCAATTGTGACGCTCGACTCTCAAAACGATTAGTAAATATACACCACTATAGAGAAGTCCAATAAAAATAAAATTAAAAGCGAAAAAAAAAAAAACCGCCTTTGTTTTATATCCGCAGTTTCCAAACAAAATAACCGAAACTATCAACAGGGTATCTAAAACGCGTGTATAAACCGGCTCCACTCCCGGCAGAACCATAATTGTTTTGAGTAGATAAGAGTCATACATATGTATGTACGACGCCCGGTAGATCAAACCGGGGATGGTTTGCGGGCGTGGACACGTTAGGTGGGGCCCCTCCTCGGGGAGGAGCGGGTTTTGGACTTGTTTTAGGTCTCTGGAGAGAGGGGCGTTTCATAATGTGTTTTGAAGTTTTGAGAAGGCTGTTGGGTTTCCTGATCTGGCAGGTGTTTTCGCATAACAACGATGGGTGTGTTTTTTTGGTAGTCATGGTACTGTTAGAACAGGGTGGTTTTAAGCCACAAGATTTTGTCCAATGGTTATTCCTCCCGACCTTGACTTCACTTGATTTAAAATACAGGGTAGGTAGGGGCCAGCTACACGATTTTAACGGGAAAGAATGGCCCACTGGGAGCCATTCACTGGGGGATGTGTATCAGCATTTGCTGTCTGGCTTTGATGTGCATCACGATGCATTCTGTACCGCAAAGCTTGCCAAAAACGGACCGTGAAAACTATTAACGGAACTGAAGAGCGAGGAAGGTATTATTTCAACGCCATGCTCCACATCTGCATCAACCACACATTTCAGATGATCAATCCCGGAGAAACAGAATCTACAGATATCGGAGAGCGCGTTATCCTGATACCAAGGCAAGCTTACTGCTGAGTTGTGGGTTTTGAAATTGAACTTCTCAATCCGTTGTCGTTGCTCCTCAGCGCTTTGCGCGGCCTCGGGTTAGAGTCGCTGGGAGGGGGGAAGGGGGGTTGAAATTAATTATCGTTGTCGGCACTACCTCCACCCGGCTTAAAAACGCTGAGGCAAGACGTTAGCGGGGCCAATTAGAATAGATGTTTAGGTGTAATACAGATGTTGTTCATAAAAATCAAGTAGCTTGGGGTCGATTAGCATATATTTCTCTGTGCATCTCGTTATCATGAGGGTGCAAACCTTCATAGGACATTTCTTCTTTGCGATATCGATATCATGTGTAGACTTGCGACCATTATTCCAGTGGAGGTACACTTGTAGGCCCCGCCGGTTTTGCTCAATAGTGTCGACGGCTTGAACATCGTTTTCCCATGATCCCTTAGGGGGTTCCCAGCGCTTTCGGTCAATGCTTGCGGGCGGGCTAGTAGACCCCTGATGGACTGAACCGTAGTCATTGATTTTGCGAGACTTGCTGCCCTTTCTGCTTGACTGCGGGGTGTTGGATTTATTATCTCGGGCGCGCTTGCCGCTGGCGAGCTTCCTGGCCTGAGTGGGGCGGCCTCCAATCTTCTGATAATATTCCTCGAGCATATCTTGGACGTCCTCACTTTAGCGATTAGATGTCAGAGTAGCCTGATAGCGGATTAATAGTATCAATTCAGAAACGCACGCAAGGTTTGCCTCAGGCTCCCAGGTCATATCCTTAATCCTATCATAGCCCTTCCACTTGACTTTTAGACGTAGGATACCCTTGGAGCAGCTGGTATTAGCATACTAGCCTTGCCGTATTTCTAGCCAAACACTCACTTCGTCAAACGTATGGTCCACGATAGCCTCCACAACATACCTGACAGGAGTTGATGTCAGTCATCGAATCCAGCGATCAGCCCGGGTTGGGGCCGTACTCTCCATCCACCTCATCCGCGTCTTCTTCGTCATCGTCATCTTCCTCAGCTGGTAGCTGTTCCTTGCGCGATGAGCCGCGGGCCGGAATTTCGTCAAGGCTCTCATCGGAGTCGGCAGAATCAATGTCAATAGGAGCTAGATATGCCCGGTTCATCAGTCTATCAACAAGGCGAAGGACAGAAGCCATTGCAATGGAACCCACGGGGCATGATTGAAGCAGACGAATCTAAGGAAGGCAGGCGCAGGAATTGAGGAAAGTGAGAGAAGTGGGCCGTGACGACAAGGATGCAGGTCGTGAAATGGGGTTATTGAGTCGCGACGCGTTACAAAATGTTTTGCTAGTGGCTGTGAGCCGCCGCAGACACGTGAGCTCGCTTACCGCGGGATCGGAGCAGGCAAACGGACCTTCATCTTCTGTTTGGTAGTGTTTCTGGCCTGTGGATGTTCCTCCTGGTGTTGCACTGCAGGGCTGGTGATCCAGTGCCTAATTAGCGTTCTGGCGGAAGAGAATAGCTAGAGAACTGTTGGGAGCTGGCGGACCGCACTAGTTCGATGTGTACTCTAGAGTGCACCGGACTCTGTCCGGAGAACTAGAACTTCCTTGTCCACTGAGGCTCTGGAAGCCAATTGTCTTGGCATCGTTGACGCGTGGAGCCGCAGCGAAAATAATATCCCACGCACGCGCTGCATTTCAGCAATCAGCCAAACCCGACTTCAGAGCTGCAGTTTCTCTTGCAACACACGACCACTGTCTTTCCACTAGCCAGCTGGCAAAAATGGCGATGCGTACGTAGTGAGGCCCCCTCGATTTGGCAAGAGCTAATGTATCACGGGCACTAGAAATCGATATGTCACAAGGTTTGCTTCCAGTCCGTCCGGGGACCACTATCTTCGATTTGCTGATAATTTCGTCCCCGCAGCGCAGGTGATGAAGGATGAGCAAGGTCGGCCGTTCATTGTTGTTAGAGAGTATGTCTGCATACGCGCATGTTTTGTACCTCACCTCCGCTGTGCGTGAGAGTAAGAAAGTAGAGGAAGGTGACGTTTGATTGATTGCGCTGACCGGTTCGGGTTTTTAGCCAGGGCAGGAAGAAGAGGCTTCACGGCAATGATGCAGTCAAGTCGCACATCCTTGCGGCGAGAACAGTTGCAAATATTGTCAAGACCTCCCTTGTATGATTCTATCAAGTCTCCTGTTTACGCAAGAATGTCGTCTAATGTATCTCTCTCTGTTAGGGCCCTCGTGGGTTGGACAAGATACTGATATCGCCGGACGGAGATATTACTGTCACGAACGATGGAGCTACAATACTCTCTCAGGTACATATATAACTTGTTCACTGGTAAGATATGATAATATGAGCTCACCAAACACAGATGGAAATATCGAACTATGTTGCTAAGCTATTGGTCGAGCTTTCCAAATCACAAGACGACGAGATAGGTGATGGTACAACTGGTGTGGTCGTTCTGGCTGGAGCCCTCCTTGAGCAAGCAGCAGACCTCATTGACAAAGGGATCCACCCCATCCGGATTGCGGATGGGTTTGACGAGGCTTGCGAAGTCGCTGTGGCCGAGCTGGACCGGATAAGTGATAAGATTGAATTCACAAAGGACCAAACAGCGAACTTACTTAAGGTCGCAAAGACAAGCTTGGGAAGTAAAATGTAAGGGAAACTTTGGGCACGGTGGAGGTAGAACGACTGACGATGCTCTTGTTTAGTGTATCAAAAGCCCACGACCAGTTTTCTCAGATTGCTGTGGATGCCGTCCTCTCCGTTGCTGATCTGGAGCGTAAGGACGTCGACTTTGAACTCATCAAGGTCGACGGCAAGGTCGGAGGCTCACTCGAAGACTCTGTTCTCGTCAAAGGTGTGATCGTTGATAAGGACTTCTCACACCCTCAAATGCCAGACCAGGTACGGGATGCGAAGCTTGCGATCCTCACTTGTGCGTTCGAGCCTCCAAAACCGAAGACGAAGCACAAATTAGATATCACTACGGTAGAGGAGTTCAAGCGTCTGCAGGCCTATGAAAAGAACAAGTTTGAGGAAATGATCGGGCAGATCAAGGCCACAGGGGCGAATCTCGTCATTTGCCAATGGGGCTTTGATGACGAAGCGAACCATCTTCTGCTGCAGAACAAGCTTCCCGCTGTGCGGTGGGTTGGTGGTCCCGAGATTGAGCTGATTGCCATTGCAACCAACGGAAGGATAGTGCCTAGATTTGAGGATCTTAGCAGTGAAAAGCTGGGAAGAGCAGGGCTTGTGAGGGAGATGAGTTTTGGCACAACGAGAGAGAAAATGTTGGTGATTGAGGAGTGTGCCAATACTAGAGCGGTAACCGTATTTGTTCGCGGGAGCAATAAGATGGTATGTTCAGTTGTCCCAGCTTCGTTGACCCACGCTGTTACCTGTTTCCACTACTAGCCTAAGCCCTGAGACAAACCGCATTACTGAATGTGGGTCATGGGGTTTTGGCGTTGGGGTGCACTACGTATTCCTTCTTGTCATGGCATTCCCTCACATCCCTATTTTCCGTTGTGCTGATAACGATGTCTAGATTATCGATGAGGCAAAACGCTCCCTACATGACGCCTTGTGCGTCGTCCGAAACTTGGTCACTGATAACCGCGTTGTCTATGGAGGCGGAGCTGCTGAGATAGCGTGCTCTCTCGCGGTTGAGGAGGCAGCAGTCAAGGTGCGTTCACTACCTTGCATCCCACTATCCTAATATTACTGTCTCGGTATAGCTCTACCGCTAACTTTTGGACCATTAAAATAGAGCCCTGGATTGGAGCAATATGCTATGCGTGCTTTTGCGGATGCTCTTGATAGTATTCCGATGGCGCTCGCCGAGAACTCTGGCCTAAGTCCCATTGAAACATTAGCGTCTATAAAGTCGCGACAGGTTAAGGAGAAGAATACAAGATTGGGGGTTGATTGCATGCAGCTAGGGAGTAATGGTAAGTCGCTAGGCTCCAGCGTTTCGCCATTCCGACTTTCAATTTCCCCCCTCCCCCCCCACGTACCTTCGATCCCATATTTCGCTTCCTTTCTTACGATTACTTTTTCACTCCTTTATCGGCGCGAAAGCTTGATAGGTAATGGCTCATGTGGCGTGTCGCCTTTCTCCATTGATTTGCCCTTATCGATTACTGTTTTTTTTTTCCCCATCACGGAGTTTTTTTGGTTCCCCCCACGCGCTGGCGCGTGGTCAATATTTCGGGATCCCTCCCATTCGGAATTTCTTGTTGCTTTTTTGCGCGACTTGGGGAAAAGAACGAATCACCTGATTGCTAATTCTTCGCCCAAATATTAGATATGCGCGAGCTCTTTGTGATTGACCCCTTGATTGGGAAGCGCCAGCAATTGCTCCTCGCCACTCAGCTTTGTAGAATGGTGCTCAAGGTACGTTAGTTTGTGGCAACTCCCGATTTTAAATTTCCTCAGCTTTTCCTCGATTCTTTTAATTTTGATATTTTTGGGACGATATTTTTTTATACGCGCGGGAAGCATCTTCTAAGCCGGAGCTTGAAACGGCTAATTACTGACAACTCTCTTGTCGCAGATTAATAATGTGATTATCGCTGGAGGTGATGAGAATGAATTTTAGATTTGTATTTGTTGTTTTTTTTGTCCCACACAGTAGTTAGTGTAAGTAACATTCTTTTTTCTCGGTTTCAACCGGGAAGTGGGGTTTGTTCTAGAGCCATAACATAAAACCTTTTGATTTCCATTTGCCTTGTACCAACATACATACATACATACATACATACATACATACATATACTGCTGCTGGTAGTGGTGCTAGAGGGTAAGTTGGTGGAAATCCAAAGAGATTCAGCAAAAAAGAATGGATGGAATAGAAAATAAAAAAAATAAAAAATAAAAAATATTGTTGTTTTTGATATCCCATCTCTAGGTAAATTAGCATACTTCTCTCTTTTTTTTTTTTTTAATTTATTTATTCATTTATTTTTTATTTTTTATTTAATTTTAATTTTTAATTACTTTCTTTACAACCAACCCAATCCGATCCAATCCGATCCGATCCGATCCGATCCGATCCGACCCGACCCGATCGGGGTGAGGGGGGTGTCATTCTCTCTCTCTCTCTCTTTTTTTCTTTCTCCACACTCCACACTCCACACTCCACACTCCCCGCTCTCCCTCCCTCCCTCCCTCCCTCCCTCCCGCCGCCCGCCGGGAAGAAAGGAAGAAAGGAAGGGGGGTAATGTATGTATGTATGTATGTATGTATGTAAGCTCACTCCCCCTCCAGGGAAAAAAATAGAAAAAAATAAAAAAATAAAATAAAATAAGGAAAAAAAAAAAAAAAAATGACGGTGAGAAGAGGTCAGAGAGAGAAGGGGTTGTGTGTGTGTGTGTGGGTTGATTGATTGATTGATTGATGGGGGAAGAGAAAAGAGAAAGTGTGTGTACCCACCCGCCATCTTTGTCTCGCGGAAGCGGGCTAGCTAGCTATCTAGCTACAACTAGTTCAATCACCTTTTTTTTTTTTTACCCTTATTCTTCTTCTTCTTCTTCTTATTATTCTTATTCTTATTCTTATTATTTTATTTTATTTTATTGTTTTTCCTTTCCTTTACGCACAACCAACCAAACCAACCCAACCCAACCAGCCAACCAACCCAACCCAACTCAACCCAACCAAACCAAACCCAAACCCAAACCTGTTCACCGCTCTCATGTCATATATATGTCATACCATAATCGCCATTCCCGTAATCGGAATCGTAATCCGTAATCGCATTGTAATCGTAATATATATTTGTGTGTGTGTGTGTGTGTGTGTGTGTGTGTGTGTGGGTATGTGGGTGTGTGTCGGTGTGTGTCGGTGTGTGTCGGTGTGTGTGAGTATACAACCTATCCAGGGTATTAAGTGTTCCCAAAAAGCCACGGAAAATAGTCCTTCACCCAATCGTAAGCGGAGAGTAAGCCTTTTTTGTGGTGCACGGCAATACTTAATACCCTGGATAGGTTGTATATGTATGGTAAAATATGCGTAGTTAGACCCGGTTCCACTCGCTCGGTAGGATTTTTTTTTATTCTCTGCGCGCTGGCTGTGGTCCTTTTGTCGTTCGCTATGCAAGGGGTTGCGGGCTTGCCGGTTTTTGCTTGCTTGCTTGCTTGCTTGCTTGCTTGCTTGGGGTGCGCGGGGTGGGGTTGGCCCGTCGGTGTGGGGAGTTGCTTGGTTCTCTTTGGCTGGACGGGCTGGCTGGCTGGCTGGCTGTCGCATAATACATAATACATAGGGTGATGGATGGAGTCGGGTCAGGACAGAGCGCGCGCGCCGCAGTGCCTAACAACAACCTACCACCTTACTAGTCTACGGAAGAAAGGGCGTCTCCCTCCTCCAAGTCGCGTCACGTCTAAATTTCTTTTTTTTCTTTTTTTTTTCTTTCTTCCCTTTTCCCAAGGGCTGTTAGGGCATACGCAATCTCCCTTCCCTTCCCTTCCCTTCCCTCCCTTCCTTCCTTCCCTCCCGCGCGCCGCACACACAGATTAGAGATAGAGAATGAAACCGCGCCGTCGGGAATAATAAAAAAATAAAAACAAACGGTTTCTTTTCTTTCTTTTTTTTTTTTCCTTTCTCGCTCGCTCGTTCGTTCGGGGAGGGGTAGTAGTAGCGTAGCGTGTTTGACCCAAGAACCCGCATGCACTCAAACACGTTCCCGTTTCCCCCCCCTCCCCGCCACCGGCATTTATCTTTTTTTTTTATTTTTTATTTTTTATTTTTTCTTCCCACGAGGGAAAGAGTTGTTTTTCTTTTCGGGCTGGGGCTGTGGAAAAGAAGAGAAGAAAGAAAAAATAAACAAGTGGGATGGGATGTGTGGGTTGGCGTGGGGTGGATGACTGTGTTTTTGTATTTTGTATTCCGTCTGTCTTTTCTACGCTGTACTCTCCATACCAAAAATATTTATACATATATGTACACACACAAATATTATACGGTATACGCGAAACACCACACATACAATTGTACCCGTACCCATCTAGAGTGCGTGTACGTGTGCATACATTTATACACGTACTGTACAAAACACGTCTCTTCCCTCCCCGTAGCAGCAAACAGATATTCCGGCGAACGACACACACACACAGGCAGCCATATCACTATCCACGTGTCATTGGCCCGCATCCCAAACTCCCGATATGCATTAACGCATACATAGCACACATACCGTACTCAGTACCCAGTACGTAGTAGTACGGGGCGGTAGACATTGGTAGTGGGTAGACACACACTAGGAGACATTGGTAATGGGTAGATACACTAAGAGGAGGGTATCGACATGTACCACCGGTATTTCCGGGTCTTTGGGAATTAACTACCCCCCCCAACCAACCAACCAACCAACCAGCCGACCAACCCACTGGGTCGGGTCAATTCGATTTGATTTGGTTTGATTTGATGGGGGGGTGTTGGGGCGGGACCGAGTAACCGGGAAAAAAAGAAAAAGAGTGGCCCAAGATCATGGTGATGGTGAAGACACTACGACTAATTGCTGTTGTTGTCGTTGTTGTTGTTGTCGTAGCGGCGTAGTATACACTAATATTATTTTTCGCACTACTATAGTGCACACACACACACACACACACCAGTACAGAGCCAAGAAAAAAAAAAGAAAAAACCACATCCCCCATCACCTTCCAGTCCGTGCCCCCCTTTTTCCCGCCGTCTGTGCCCTTTTTTATTTCATTTTTCTTTTCCAACAAGGCGTGGTGGCATGGCATGGGCACGACCCACGGCGCTGAACACCGCCGACGTGCGGTTGGGCAAGGCGCGCACCGACACACCCACCTCACCGCGCA
>JAJDFE020000552.1:0-25281 GCA_021527465.2 Geoglossum glabrum | reverse complement strand
AGATGCAACAGATGCAACAGATGCAACAGATGCAACGAATGCAACAGATGCAACAGATGCAACAGATGCAACAGATGCAACAGATGCAACAGATGCAACAGATGGAATGGATGCAACAGATGGAATGGATGGAATGGATGGAATGATTTTAAAATGCCCGTGTGACATGCAGGGTGCCTCACCTCGGGAAGTCGGTGCCCCAATCCACTAGAGCTGACGACCGGTGGTACCATGGGGAAAGGTGGCAGCCCCCTAAGGCAAAGCGGCTAGTGGCGCACTGTACCTAACCACAGCTAAGGGATGAATTGAATTACCAGGGAGGAATCTGCAGTATCGCTCACAATGGGCCCCTGGTTTGGGAGGGGATAATAGGTAGGTGCCTAGGCAAACTGGCCACTATCTGGTAAGTGACCCACCTCCGCCCCCGAGTCCGCCTACCACTCGAAAGTGGGACGTGACCGCTCGCACAAACAAGTGAGAAAACGGGCTGTGGGTTCGGGGCGAAACGGCTGTTTGCGCGAAACTGATGCGGGGGCGTATCTTCCGCATAGGTTGGGCGATAAGAATTAGCTTCACGACGACCAGCATAGATCAGGTGGCCCATTTTTTGTCAGTCACAGCTTGCGGCACAGGGCCAACAACGGTGAGACCGGACGCACGCCAAGCTATGCGCAAGCCGAAGCTTAACCCTCGCCAGAACACGACAGCTCTCTTACGTGTGAGGCGCTCCCCCTTGCAGCTACCCCGGCCTGTCTCCTCAAACTCTCTGCGGTGCGCAGTATGCGAAATCCCCCCTTGCAGGACGCCCTCCAGGATTATTCTCTAGCGTGGATGGGCTCGCCCATTCCTTCTCTAAGCAGGGGTGGCAAGCGCAACATGGATACGAGGTGTCGAAGAGCCGGTCAACCTACTGTGCAAGGTGGAGGTCTCCGCGCCTGGAAGAGATTTTAAAATGGACTGGAAGGCGACTCTTGCCCCCTCCGATACCGCCCCACTGCCCGCTAACACGCTCCGACTTCGCTTAGCGTCGTGACCAGGTGGCTTGTCCGCCGTCGGTTGGATTGAAGCTCGAGACGGAGCTCCTACTGAGACCTCAGAGCAACCGAGATGCTGACTTTCGCCAGATTAGTCGCCAGCCAGGTTGCAGACTGACCGGAGATTGGGGTTATACAAGGTGGTTTCTAAAACGGATCGTAAAAGGACCTACAATTTCGAATTCCAAGTTCGCGACAGCGGGAATATTACAGAACGTATTCATAGGAAAGGGATCCTGCCGCAGGAATTAGTACCAATTGGGTGGGGGGTTTGACATGTCTATCGGTTGTAAGCAGCCGATGTCTACCGGACGCTTTGTGTTTGCTGTTTGCGTAATGTTCCGCATCAGCCCTGTTAATCGAAACCGTTTGTGGATGATCCGGTAGGGGAAGAATCACGAGTGTAAACGGCTGTAGCCCGCGCACGCCCTACCCCATGGCTAGCGTGCGGAGCGTGTGGAGGGCGTGCCTGCTAGTTTTAAGGGCGACTGGACTAGCCTAACGGCCTTAGTGGTAAGTTACTTAAGTCCCGTCTTTCCCACACCATGTACCACATCAGTGAAAACCAGCGAACTGCTCGACCGGGGCACATCCGTCTTCCACTGTGATCCTAATTTCACCATGGCATTCAGCGCTCGATCGCGGGAGTGAAGGCATGCGAGCCGCCGGAATGGGAACGCCGGTCACACGTGGACAAGGAGAGATAACCTTGGGTTGCAGCGTGAAGAACGAAAAACCTTTCACAATACTAGGAAAAACACTCCTGAAAACGAAACCACCGTCCGCGCCCGACTCCACAGACGACCACAATGTTACCTGTTCCGCCTGCCGCCAGTATGGCACGCTCGTTGACTGCGGTTTCAAGCCTGATGGAGAGTTGCCCAAGGTTTGGAGCTGCCCCGCATGTACTATCTCTGAGAATAAAAAACGCGGGCACTCCACTGAGCGGGTAACTCGATCTATGAGCGGGAATAAGCGGCGGCGGCTCCCCCCCACACCTACCAGCTCGCGACCCCAATCTGGGGCAACCAGCACGCCCGCGCCCGCGCCCGCACCCTCGACCGCTATCTCGGACTTCATTTCACTGGTAGACGGCATTCGAGGTGAACTTGCGAAGTTCAACCATAGTCTTGAGCGAGTAGTGGGTGGGATACGGGAGCTCGAGAAGGAGAGCGCCAACGACAAAGCGAAGGCGGAGCACCAAGAGAAGGAGGCAGGGGCGCTGAGAGAGGCGCTAAAATTGATAATGAGTAAGGCAGAGAGCGCGGTCAAGGACACTAGGGGTGACTCCTAGTTCAACGACCCGATACATGGTATTGAGAGTATGTACTCCCCTAATCCTTACTGGCTTGTCCCCTCCCCAGCTCTCTTCCCTCATCCCGGGATTCTGCTTACCTCTCTGTTCTCTATCCCAAAAACGGTAGTTCCAGGATTCCTGTATCAGCGCTCAACCACCCCATATTGGAAATGCTTGATCCCAGTGGCGGCTGTTTTGGGATGTTTCACGGAGTTTCGCGTTTGGTTGGGCTGTTCGCCACAAAACCGGCCTCAGGCATTATCGTAATGCCAAACATCATAGGCTTCGTGTATTTTTACAATCTATCTCATCACCTATACGTGTACGATACATAGTAATGCGCACCAGACCCTCGTGGAGGCTCTTTCAAGACAAACACGCTATCCCCCCGGCCGCATAGGGTCGCTGCGATTTTCCCCGCTATCGTATTACTGAGTCTCGCACGGGCGAGACCTCGCAGCTATTGGTAGAAGCGCCCCAATCCTAGTTCAGCTGAGTGTTGCGGTTATGTGGAAATTTCCCCGGCAGCGGTCAGCAGCATTTACCGTTTTCATGGCTTAAGACCGAAGCCGCTCATCAATAATTTGATAACCGCTTGGCATGCATATACATAGCGATGCGTAGGAGGGTGTGTGGAAAAGCAACGCGTGAGGTCGGTTCGATTGAAAATCTACGCTGGCATGAACATGACATGTTTTTGTTCCCGACCCGGCTCTGTAGTAGTTCTGAAACTCTAAAAGGACGGTGTTTCCACCACGCGGCATGCGTGACGCCGCCTGATATGGGACAAGAGACCCCTTGCCTATGGCTATGCGCCGCAGTTTAGCATATGGTCGGAACTTCCGAGAAGCCCAATGAATTCCTACCGCGATGGCTCCTTGCCGTTGAAGTGGTGCGCTTGCATGGTGACCGCGGAGATAGGACGTACCAGATGACGTGGGTGTTTTGGGGCGCCACTATCAACAGGGGGCCTTTGTCGCGCGCTGTCACCTAGGGCCCTCTCGCTATGTGCCTCTCCACCCCTGCCCGTACGCGGGTTGCCCCATCAACGAATTTCTTTGCCAGCTTCCGTAGCTGCCCCGTCCTAACTGCTAGAAGGGTGGGCCGGTGGCTGCAGTCGTGACGTGGTGAATTGATGTCCTCGAACTCCGTTGTCAACTTGTTGTAACCACTAGTAAAGCTTTTGCCAAGGTTTTGTCCTCTGTTGTGATCGTGGAACTACGTCTCGTAGTCGTTGGAGGCGGGGTAAAGGGGCCAGGTAACATCATCGGCCTATTGGTTACAATCATTTGAATGATATGCCAGCTGGACAGCGAATTGACGACAGGCCGAAAAGCGAGTTCGTTGTCAGTTAAAGTTTGAAGAGTATGAACTTGTTAGAAGCATTGGGGGAGGCAATGCAGAATAGTTCAACCCAATCTACAAACTGATGGCGTTGATGATATTCACGGTGCGAGAACAGGGTTGTTAGGATAGGGGTAAATCCTAGGCCCGTTTTGGCACCTGCTATGGTTAACTCCAACATATTGAATGCGCTGATAATGCCGTGAATTGCCCGGGATTGCAAGTAGGATTCTAGGCCATGCGGGAATCGATGAGGGTGGAACGCGAGCCTATACTGGGGAGAAACACCTCCAGGCTCCACGGTTATACTGGTGACGCAGCTGCAACGACGATATCCTCATGAATGAGCATGGAGGCGGCACCTCGGATTCTCTCGGGTGTCACCATATTGTGGGGAAGATAGCTGGACTGACTCTGCAGATACTACGTTGCCGCCGCTGTTACTTATAAAGCGCTGCACCAGTTAACACCGTATAACCCCGATAATACTGTGGAGGCAGAATTCACACCGGGCACAACTAGCTTGGTCTAGCCACATGAGCTTGGCGGGGAGCCTACTTCTTCTCCCGGAGCTCTCCCACCGTTGTATATAGCATACATGAGAGACTCACCCGCCGGCATCGCCCCACACTTTTAGCCATTCAGAGGCCTCAAGAGAGTAACGCACCAGCAAAACGTCTTAAAAGTATGAATAAGCGGTCTCATTCTTTGCCGATGTGTCTCCGAAAACGTCCTTACTATATATAAGCCGAAGATCTTGCAACGGGGAAGGCTCTCTCATGCACTGAATGAATGTTCAGGAACGATCCACAGCTTCCAGAAGAACAGCGGAGGAAAAACGATTAGACGGCATCGCCGGGTTCTTGGCCATCGCCGTGTTCTTGGTCACTTTTTCGTATATTGGCCGACTAGGAAACACAACCGCAATATAATTGCTTTCAAAACCGTACTCTAGCATAGGAGGGCTAACCTGCTCCTTCTATACATATTATAGCAATAGTAGCATAACCATGGAGGGGTTGTTGGTAAGAGTAGTACGAGATTGGCACAAGGCAGAAGAGCCAATCAACCTACCATCATAAGGAGTAAATCGGAAGATGTATCTGCGCAGTAGAGCGATTTAAAATATATCCAGGTGGTGGCTATGCCATCCTTTCGGCGGGACGCGAAAGAGTGGCCAAGAACCCGGTGATGCCGTCTACAGGAGGGCCTCCGTGGCCTGATTACTACCGCTGAATTTGGCTGCTGGTGGGATAGGCTTTAGAGATTTGCCTGTTTGAAATGATATTTTTATGGTGATTGCTTGTTCATGAGCCACCAGTAAGCCTAGGCTCGCCACACTGTAAAGGTTTTCTGTCGTGTATTTAGGTAGACGTTGCTTGCACCCCGATTCAACCCGCGTCTGTCATTCTTGTTGGATTTAGACGGTCGCAGCGATGTAGATGGGTCTAATTGACATGAAGATAGAAAAGGAAGACGGAGGAAGAAGAGTTCTCGCAGCTATGTGGCTGCCGCCTTGGCAGCGACACGCTGCCAAGATAGGGGCAGCACCCCAATTCCAACAATTCTCATAACCGTTTTGTAATGACTGAAACTGGAGGTCGTGCGAATCAACAGATTAAATTGCAAGTATTTATTGGGACAAAAATTGGTTTATAAATGGAGGTGCGAGACTTCCCCTAAAACCCCACCGAGATTGTTGTGGTTCCTCCGGTACTAGGACTGGTGGCCAGACCCGTACTGGTCATGCTACCACATACTATACTAGCAGCCCCTGTTCCGGTCTGTACAACGACTTTAGTACTACCTAGAACAGAAATTTTGTGAGCGATAGTATCAACAGAATGCTGCTGTCCTGATTTTGGGGCAGCACAACATACTGGCGTTATAGCTGGATGGTAATAAACAGTCGTACGTGCCGCCATAGGTATCGTTCGTCCCTGGTTCCCCGCAGAAACCCCATGAGCTACAGCACATACCTTCCGGGCACGGCTTAGCCCTACCACAGCATTTCGAGTCGCCGATGCACTGAGGTACGGATAGGGTAGGAGGAAGTACCCCGGCGAGAGAGAGAAATAGGAAGATTGGGTGCATAGTGGCAGTCAGAGTCTAGGGGTAGGAAATTAGGATAAGTGGGCAGTAGTAGAGCTTATATTCGTCGATTGCACAGTGGCAAACGGGAAGTAGGCCGCCTGGCTCTTTACAAATGGCTCCATAAGTGGAGGGGCGTGATGTAGCCCAAAGTAGGGGCAGAGAATCCAGCTAGAAATAGAGTATTGAGGTCAGCTGCTACCAAACATGCTGCCCCAAATTCGAGGCGACCCCTAGGATTAAGGCTCCCACCCGATCGTAACAGCAGGTTTCTATAACAAACACGGAGCTCGAAGCGGTCGCTCGGGCTAGCACCATGCCACACCCATCAACGATATTTAAATGAATAAAACAGGCTCCCCAAACCGTGTGGCAAAGCTGCTATTGATGCTGCCTCTGACAAAGACTAGATGTCAGCGGCGAAGGCGGATTAGGATAGAGTTTCGCTGCGGCACCTTTCGGCTGCCCTAAACCTTCCGGCGGCGTAATCTTTTTGGCCGCGCGAATCACTATTTGGTACTGTGGGGTCCATAAGTTAGAGCACGCCTTAAGCGGCCACACTGAATACTCGACCAGATGTTCGAACCTTATGACCTAGTACTGCAGTTAGCAGGTCCGCGTCAGAGCCTAGACTGCTGACCAATTCGGGGGCAGCCAGGTTTTCAGGCCGGGCGGTTAGCAGAGCTTGCGGATTGGGTAGACTATTTGCAGTGGCTCTGTGAACTCACCGCTTCCCTGAACGGGCTTACGTCCTTGCTGCGAGTCTATAGCGAGCGACTATCATTAACTATTACCGTCCTCTATCATGCGGTCCAGTATCCGGCTGCTCGGGCCCTAGAGAGAGCAATTCATTCCTATTATAATATCGAAATAATCTAAGAGGCTTCGTGCAGCAATTAGGGCGCGGCCCAGAGTGGATCACACGCGCCCACACTATTCATTCAAAAGGGCTTACTGACTCGACACTTCCTCGACATTCAACCTTTACAAGCTTCCCCTACCCTTCTCCTCCTGTGAATACTCCAATAGCCGTCGAAGCGACCATGGCCGTCCAGCAGCAATTCGAAAGTCGGGGGTCGTTGGCGGTCACCCTCAGCATAACATTTGCCACAATCGCCTCGCTTACAGTAGCTGCACGTTTTATCACGAGGGGGTGGATAGTTAGGAAGGTTGGCTCCGACGATTTAGCGATTATTTTCTCTGTGGTAAGGACCCCGATCCTAAAGTCTTGTTGGCTAGCTGAACGACCATGGGGTAGTCATCTTCGATAGCGCTGTCATGCTTCATTTGCCTTCGTAAGTAATCCGGAGATATTAAACACAAGCCAGGTAGTTATGAGTTGTATTAATATTCAGTCGGAAAGAGGTAAAGTACGGACTGGGGCGACACGCCTCCACGCTCACGGCGGAGCAGCATAGGGGTTGGTTGAAGGTAGGATTGAGACTCCCGCCGGCGTAATCTTACCGAGTTAATATAGTCCCTTCCCTTATCAGCAATTATGGGTTAGCTTGCTCCTCTACAACTTGACGCTCACCTTCACGAAAATTTCAATACTCCTCCAGTACTTAAGGATCTTCCCCGGTAAGACCGTAAGGCGCGTCTGCTGGACCATCCTCGCCGTCGTCATCCTTATCGGCCTCTGGGGTATCCTCTCCGCCATTCTGACCTGTATACCTGTGGCCTATTCCTGGGACAAAAGGATCAAAGGGGGTCACTGCCTAGCACTGAAGCCGTTGTGGTTCTCGAACGCGGCGACGAATATCACAACGGATCTGATGATCCTAGCTACCCCAATTCCAGTCTTGAGGACCTTAAGGCTACCAACGAAGCAGAAGCGCTGCTTGATGGCAGTATTTCTGCTTGGTGGATTGTGAGTTTTCTCTTAGTGACCAGATCGCGGCTGTGCTGACAGGTTGATCCACTACATCCGAATAGCGTTTGTCTAACAAGCATGCTCCGCCTCCGGAGTATAAACGTTGCTTCCATGTCTCATGATCAGACCTGTAAGTCAAGAAGTCTCTTGCAGTACCTATTTCCTATCCAGGACAGTCGACTAAACCGTGTATAGGGGCGAATGTTGGGGCAGCATGTTGGTCCAGTGTTGAGGTCAACACCGGCATTATCTGTGCTGCCCTCCCCACGATCAAACCGCTCCTTGCTCATCTGTTACCGCGGCATTTCCCTAACAGCACCTATGCTAGTAGGAGCAGATCTTGCTCTGCACAGAGTGTAAATTATCTCGGGATCTGGACGAGGGCTGGCAGATCTCGCAGCCTTACGAAGAGCCCAAACGATTCCACAGGTATTACGGTCGCGGTTAAAATCGAGCAGGACGTTTGAGGGGCTAGTGTTACTCCGGGAGGGCCGCATTTGTTTAGTCATTCTCTCTTTGCACGGGTAACTTACTTCACTCGTATTTTGTCTGATCAGTAGTCGTTCTACCCGCCGTACCCGAACATTCTCTCTGGTACTACGGAGCAAATGACTGGGTGTAGTCTACTATCTCTACTTCAAGCCTCCGAAACAAGGGGGACGTGCATGCGACTCCCTAGATTTCCGCTCAAAGCAACCTAACATTTCTCCACCGAAAGACCGCTTCCCAAACTTCGACGTCGCCTTTGTGAGCGGCCTCCCGCATTTACACATTCTATGTTACACTTTGTCCCTACCTAGTGTGGGCCGGGTCTGCCCTAAGCGTGTTTCCCGAGCCACGGAACCGGAGTTAATGGCTCTCACGTGTATATAGACCCCACAGACCTCTCGTAGAACAAGCAAGCTACACCTCCGCAACTGACCCCACGAATAGCCTTCTCACTAGTGCTGCTACCCGAGAAGGTTACGATAGTATTAGGGGGAGCCACATATATGAAAACCTACAATCTCTCACTCGGTTCCGTTCGTTTTCCCTCACCTTTTACGCCGTTTACGTATAAGCATACTCTGGTACTTGCTGAAATGTTGTGTCGCGGGCGGAACTACCCGAGATCTCTCCCGTGGCGGCGAATAGGAGTCAGTCAAGTTGTGTGGCCCCTATTTGCCCAGCCCGGATTGCTAGCGGGCGAAAAGTCTTCTCTGCCCGCGTTCTCCTCCTGTCACATAGTCTTCACCGTGTACTCAATACATTCTATTCTATCGTACATTCCAACAGTACTCACGTTCACGGACTCCAGCCGCAACTTGAGCCTAGTAAAATTGTTGTTGTAGTGCTAGCATTGTCCCTGTTGGTTGGTGGCGCCGGATAGGGGCTGGCGACCACCATCTCAACGACTTGGCAATCACAACAGTCTCGGTGGCCCTAACAGCCGTTCGGACTATGACTGTGTATTTAATGGGCATCGCCCACCTTCCCGTCTACTAGAATCGAACCAATTTCATTGTCTATCTGCACCCGTACGACATATATCGCGATCCTATTTCCAACAGTCCCCTTAGTGGGGTTAAGATGTTGGGTTGTCCGCTTGGGCGCCAACTGCAAAAGTATTCAGAATGGCCGTCTAACCTCCAGCTAAGCGACAACCCCCCCACCCGACCAAATATGCCTCCCGGTCGCCAATTGCCCTTCATATGCAAGCGCTCTTGAGCATTGGAAAAAGTCACGCAGCGGGTTAGAACGGGTTGAGCGCACCAAAGCTTGGAAGGCGGAAACAATTATCATGGGGGTCGGATGGCCCCTATTTGCCTAACCCGGATGGCTAAATAAAATAGGGGCGTCGCGCAGCAAGGAAGCAGAATGCTCAATTGACTTAAAGAACTACAAATTCTGGCTACGAGGCACCGCCTCTACATATAGGCGTCCCTCCCATACCACCGGCACGGTGCCGGAGGCAATAGGGCATTAGGGTTCGCATTGCAAACCCTAAGACTTGTGGCGGTCTCCCCTATTCGGTGTCGTCGCCAGCGACGCCACCCCAACCCCACCAATTCCAATGCCGTGTCCATGGAACGTGCCTGCGACACGTCCAAGCCGTCCACGGCTACGGCAGGCATACTACAACAAAAAGTTTTCTCTACCCGTGTTCTCGTCTTGTTACTTAGTTCTCAGCTGTAGTTAACACGAACAAGTCCATCATCTATTCCAACACCACTCATTCGACACCCGTAATTTACCGCGCTCACACGCATCACTCGATTGATTACCTTAGCGCTTCTGACAGGTGCCTGGTCAAGTCTCATTACTCGTGAGCGCTCTCACGTCTTCATGTTCCCCTGCCAAATTCCCGGGTCCCTCGCGACCCATCGCAGTAGGCAATGCAACATAACAACACTTAACCACCTAGCAGGCACCTGTAGGGCATTAATTGCGACAATTCAGTTTCTAAACTGCGCCGCGGGAGGGTCTGCCAGATTCGAATCTGGAACAGGTTCCAGTCTGCTCCCCCTTTGGAAACTATTTGCCTGGGGCGAGTTGCTGGCTAACCCCGGAACATGCCTTAATTGAAACGGCTTTAGGTGGGGAGCAATAACGGCACCAACCTGGTGCGGCATTGTGGTGGGTATTCAATTAGTCATACTCTTAGCAGGCTACATGTACCCCGCGGTTTTATTGTCACCTATCTAGTGGTGGGTGGAGTTAGGATAGGACACATATCGCGCCATGATACTCCGCTTGGTTGCTTTCATTGTTCTCGTCCTCTCTGTTGCTCAGGCGCCGGTAGTGCCACCAACAACTGTCTCTCGGAGGCATGAGGCAACCCCCCCTAGAAAGCAGATGCCCACATTCGATCTGCGGTTAGGAGTAGCGATAACTACCCCCCTGGCGGACCTCAACACCAATCCACGTATGGTTCCTCCAACAGGTGAGCCAACCCTATTTCCCCTAGGACGACCCTCTGCGTCTCAAGAAGCCGACCAGGTATCGATTTCTCCTGTCCCTCGGGTTCCTCCTCAGCCAGGCGCGACGTTGGATGGTGCGCAATCTGCAATTTCTAATATCACATTTAGAAAGATACCCACGGGTTTGATAATAAAACTGGCTGCCAACCTCTCTGTTGAGGTGGGCGAATATAATGGACTATCTGATTTGTTTGGAACTGCTGATTCTATCTCGGCTCCGATCTTAGGTGTTTTTATGGATAGCACTACCGTCACAACCAAACCCACATCGCCGTCATTGGCTGGTAGTTTTGATGGCTTCATTGCAGTACCTAATGCTTTAACTTCACCTTCCTCTGCGATGGATGCAACAGATTCAACTACTCGAGACATTCCTGTCCCCCCCATATCTGAATCCTCGGGCGTGGAACCAGGATCCGCAGAAACCCCTAAACCCTCAAATGGGTCGAGTCCTACAATTACAGCGACAGCGGCTAGTATTGCTCAGACCTGCAAAGCAGGTGATGGGGTAGACCTGTGTCCTTCATCAAGTTACCCTCCAGTGAAAGGGGGAAGCGTTCGCATAGGTGTGGGTGTTGTGGCTGGAGTGACCGCTTGCACTGCGGTGATATTGATGGTAGCCAAGCGATATGGGGGAAATCTAGAGAAGCGGCCAGGAAGCAGAGGGGGACTGCCCATCTCAGCACCTATTCCAATCGGTCGTTGAGGGATGTTGGAGGCGGGGATTATACGTAAACCTTACGAACTAGACGTAGTCACGGCTCCCGTAATTATAATGGGTCATAAAGATATCGTAGGAATGCTCCTGTTGCAGATAAATTGTAGAATAGGTTAGTTAACGGCTTGCTTAAAATCTAAGTGACGAGGAGACCCATGCGCGAGACAAAGGTTTCGCCCGCCAAGAATCCAAAGCGGGGAAATAGGGCAGTGAAAATTAGGTGACTCCTATTCGCTGTCACGGGGTAAGTCTAGGCCCGCCTCCACAATTTCCGTGTGAACATCGAACACTATCACCAAACGGACCAGAAGATAGAATCCAGGGATAGCTAATGTGCTGTTTGCTTGTAATTGATAGACAGCCGTAGGAGGAGCTCGTGTGCCGAGACAATTGGCTAGGTGGTTGCTAAAGTCTTGTTGAGCTACTGCCCGCAGATAAGTTTTTTTAACTAGGTTGGGGGGCGGTGGCCGCACCAACAAGGGGGGTAGACCCATCCCAAATGATGAAGTGTGCATACATACCAACACCCTTCAATAAGTGTCAGTGTTGGGATATACAGAATAGAACATATTAAGTACTAGACTATGTGACAGGACGAGGACTCTAGTAAAACTTTTTCGCCCGCTAGCAATCCGGGCTGGGCAGATAGGGGCCACACAATTTGGCTGGCTCCTATTCGCCACCACGGAAAAGTCTCTGGTACAGTTACGCGACAGAAGTCTCCGACCGATCGACTTTCGCGAGCATCTTATCAGCGCAAACAGAATTCTTAAAACCTGCGCACAACAACAATAAAGAGTTCTTATGTTCTTAGCTATTAAAAATAAGTAGTTTAGAATATAAAGAAAAGATTTTAAAAAATCAATATCGCTGTAGTTCCGCTCGCGACACATGACATTTCAACAGTTAAAGCACGAAGGCTTCTGCCAGCTTAAGCTAGTCTCAGGTCGTCCTGAGCGCAAAGAGACCATTAACCAGAAGAGCCTGGCTGGAGCTATTGGTGGTGCGGGTGGTTGGACCTTAGTGAGTGGCAATTCCCTACGCGACCTAAGTTTACGTGTAGCTGGGTCATGCGGTACTGCCACGGCCAAAGTGAGTTTTAGCCAGGCTGCTTAGCGGGCTTCTGCCCGTGTGCCATCCCTGCCCACCACAAACCCCCCTAATCACACCGATAAAGGATGCGCTACTGGCATACGTTGCTGGTTATATTAGAGCTCAGGTGCGACCCAGCCTGCCTCCATATCACTTGCCCACAACGCGGTCAATTCAAGAAGACCCATAGCCAGATGTCCTCACCAATGACGCAGAAACAGCCCGATAGCGGTCCATTAGCAGCGGTTCTCGACCCCGATCCCTGGAACTCCACAGCAACTGGGTGTGGTGTTTGTCAGGTAAGAGTCCTTTATCCCAAAAACGATTGGTCTAACATACGAATTAGGAGCTCTTCGCGAAGATCATTGTAGCAGTTGAAAGTTGGAAGGAGGAGAGGACGAACGCGATCGAAGCAGATGCTAGGAACCTCCGTAATGGCCTCGATGAGATCCTGAAGTCAGGGTGTCCAGGCAGGCCTGAATGCCACCATCAGAGCCACTGGGGAATGATTGAGGACTTGAGTAGAATGACAAGTGTGGCGTTGGAACTGCAGGAGGAGGTATGGGCTCTTCGTCAGGAGGTGACCATCCTCCCGATGGGGAACACTGGACTTCAGGAGGGGAATACTGGGCAAGAGAACGTTCAGCCTTATAGGGGTGTTGGAGTAGAGGAGCAAGGCTGCCAAGCTTGTGATGGGCGGTGCAGAGAGGACGGGGGTAACAAACGTCGCCGTACGAGCGACTGTTGAAAGAACTATATCCGCGGAAGCATTGGCACGCGGACGTCACTCCTTTATGCCAGATCAGCTGGCTAGATTCTAAAGTAGATTCCTTTATATTCTTTATGCTATGTGACTACGCTAGCAGCATAGCTGCGCGAAGTCTATATAGAGACCTCTCAGATCATGTATCTAGAAGACAGGCAGAATACGAATTACATTTCTAAGAGCGACTAGGCGTATCCGAACCCGCCATACGTATCGGCGTAGTGGGTATAGGCGGAGGATTGCAGGCTTCCCGTCTTGAGTACGAACTATTGCGAACAGGGGCCACAACGTGATAAGCCTGTGTGTTTATGATAACGATTAATTTTTGTTGGAAAGTGATGTCCGTGTATTCAGCACACACCACCATACCCCTGCCTCTTGTAGGTAACACACGTTTACTTTAGACGCTCAATTCGCACTTTATTCAGTCCAGTCGTGAATCTTGACCACTCATAAATAGATTAGCCCAGTCACAAGAGAACCAATCCACACAAGTAGACAGGTCAGAGGTCATTCACGAATAGGCTAGTTCAAACCCCAATCCACTCACGGGATCGGTGCCACTTTGAGCGCATAGCTGACTTTTCTTGCTCTTTTACAGCGGGTGGGTGTGCTCGCAGCATCATTGGAGACTATAATATTGTCCGGCATGATTTATAGGTGGTATCTTAGCGACAGCAAGAAGAGAATTAATGGGGATGTTAGCACTATCCTATGTAATCGCCTTGATTCTCACTGGTCTTATTTGCCGCTGAACTGATTCACGGGTAGAAAGCCTAGTCATAAGACCGGGTCATTCATGACCAGACTAATCCATTCATGAGTGGTCGGGATCCAAGACTGGGCCGGGACATATTTTTCAACTTTTGAGTAGAAGTGCAGCGGGGGCAGCAACGGAGGTACAAGTTATTCAATCTTCGAGGCTGGCCGCGAAGGAATCCGGCCCTTCGCTTAGTCCCCTCACAACCGTTGTGAGTCTCGGAAACGTAAATCGTGTTCCCCCTTTCTCCTAGATAGATGGAGTTGAGAGGTCTTATCTAAACCTCTCATTCTCTCATCAAAGATCGTTTCGTCGCATCTAAGCCACTATCGTAGTCACATGGCATAAAGAAATCTAATCTATCATCTTGGTGCCTTGGCATTTGCCATATGGCAATACCGGCTCCATTTTGATTAAGTCAAAACTGGCCCCCGATAATTAAGAGCCATAAATACTTTGGAGTGGCTTCTATAGTCCGGGTTGTTTGCCTATCCCGCTGTCCAACGGCTACTCCCAGCCAGAATTGATCCCGCTTCCGATATTTATTCGCAAACCGATCCCTCCCTACGGAAACCGTGCCTTCCAAGTTAACTATCACTCCATGGTGAACTACCAATACATCCCAAGGACTCGGCCTCCAACCAGAAACCACCGCGAGCGAGGCTCGTCTGCAGAACCAGCAATAGGCCCACCGCGGTTGTCGGGGCAGGCTGCTATTCTGGAGGAGAGTGTCGAGCGGCTGTCTAGAGAGAACGGACTGTTAAGGTCGCAGATCAAATACTACCAAGAATTGCAGCAAGTTACTCAGAAATTTCTTCAGGACATGGAGCACGTTCAAGCGCTACTTAAAGACAGAATTCTTTTGTTCCATAGCGCACAGAGCCAGATCAGTGGTCGTTGGGCCCGGTTGTGGGAATGCTAAGCGCTCATTCTTTGGAATTGAAAAGCATTTGGGCTTCGTTTGGGGCTTGCACCGTTTGTAGCCCCAGCGTAGTGTCCACTGTACTATCTACGTTACGTACTCCGAAACGGCTCATTCGTCGCTGTGCTGCTATTATACATGCAGACCATAACCGCAGTACCCACCCCCCGCGGTGTACATTAGGAATGACCTACGAACAATTGAAGTACCACTACTGCTAGGTCCGCTATTCAGATTGCAGTTAGGGGTTGAAGTTGAAGTTTTGAAATACTTGGTCTCTTATGCTTTCTGGTGTTTAGCGTTCTTACTTACTACAACTCCTTACTTCTCAGGGGTAGTGAGCCATCATACCGCGTCAGAATATGAATATCTCTTTTGGAGACAACTGTCAGAGATATTGGGATAGGGCCATGATTTCCGTAACGCTCTATAAAACCTACTAATGGTAGAGGGTCGGCACAATCCCAGGAAGTTGCCTTCTTGATAATCGCCTTTCCTATATCGCTAAGCTCTACCTAACAGTGCAGATCCTGCCTCCACACCACCCGTGTGCCGCTTAGCGGCCTCTGAAGGATCTGCCATAAGCCACCGGCGGTCCCTGGCGGCGGCAGGAGTTGGCCCGCTAGATTATGTAGTCAGGTCCACCTCGGAGAGAGTTCTCTAGTATCAGTCCTACATCTATTTTCGACAAATTCGTCCAACGCTCGCCTTGTGCCTTGCTCAGACCGACGGTTCTCGCGGGCGTCTTCAGTGCTGATATCGACAACTCGTGAGACCTTGTTACCGGATTTGTCCCTATTTGCAGGTATACATGGCGGCGTGACTACCATAAAGAACGTCACAGAATGTAGAATGGAAGTGGTTTTAGAATGTTCAATAGAATATTCGTAAGGACAGTCTCAATAGAATCGATGAGGCCGACAGAACTGAATATACGTAGCTTCTTTACCGCGAAAGAGCAACACGAGTCTGGCGAGAAGTCCATTGTTGTAAGGAATGTCACTTGTGGACGTCTTCCGCATTCCACCTCTCCACTT
This sequence comes from Geoglossum glabrum, assembly GCA_021527465.2. Lineage (NCBI taxonomy): Eukaryota > Fungi > Ascomycota > Geoglossomycetes > Geoglossales > Geoglossaceae > Geoglossum > Geoglossum glabrum. Next base: position 9,387 of record JAJDFE020000552.1, on the reverse strand, counting down.
GCTGTTTGTGGAATAACACGGCTAGGAGGACTACATAACGAGGCGATGCCTCCTAGCTGGGATCGCAAGTATTGGATCCATCAACCCACAATTATTCCCCGCCTTCGACGTAAACATTCCAACGAATTCAATTGAGAGGTTGCCTCCGTTGCCCCCGTATCTATAAAATCCAACAGTTAACCCCATTGTTCTTCAATCCCATACTACCAGGCCCATTGCCCAAATGTTCGCGCAAACCCACGGCTTCATCACGCCTACCAAGAAAGGCCCTATATCCAGTTACTCTGCCCGTCACCCCAAAATTCCATCAATTCACATTGAGCTGCGGTTCTGATTTGATCGTATTCCGTTAAATTCCCTCGAAGCCGCATTAAAGAACTATAAACGGTGCGTAACACATCTACGGAGGAGTACCAGACGATCTTATACCTATAGACCTGTTGATGCAATAGTGAATTCTCTGCTATCAATCGCTCGATATCTTTTCTCCGTTCCTTGGCCGTCCAAACTTGGGGCTTCGTTTGGGGGAAATGGCTGTCGTAGCCGGAAGTGCTCGGATAGGTTGTCATGCTTTTTCTCTTTCGTCGGCGCGGTCCACAGAAGAGTTGCTTAATCTCTGATCAGGATAGTCCGAGTTATTACTAGTTTCGAGAGCTGGTCTAAAGTTGGGAATGTAGTAGATAAAATCAGGGTGCTGGGAATGGAGCCCAGCGTAACCCTTCCATGGTGGAAGTCACCGCGACTCGAGCACGCATGGGCCTCCAGAATTGATCTGCGCTTGGAAAACGCTAAGGTTTTCGGGAGGGTTACAGTGGAGAGGCGTCTCGTGACACAGCTACCTGCTAGGAGCAAGAACTGGAGGCTGAGTAAAGAGTAATAGTAGCTACGTGTGACGAAGGATGCTGCGCTCCCCCATCAGCGACCAAGGCCAGAGAGGGAGAGAAACGAAGCTACACAAGACATAAACATAGCAATACGATACGTTGTTCCCGTTCTAAGCAAACTCATCGAGGAAGTTGTTGTAGATTGAGCTGGGAGCTAGTAGATACAGTTGCGCGAGGAACGTAATTCTCAGTTGACTTAACCGACTATTCTAACTACAAGGCACTGCCTCTACAAATAGACATCCTCCGCCTGGAGGCCAGCACGGCTCGGGGCCGACAAAGAGCGAGGAGGTTCATATCACGAACCTTGATGCTCGTGTCAGCCCCGGCCCTAATTTCCACCTCGTATACCTCGGATACCCGGCACCACCAATCCCATTGCTATGGACACGGCAATTCCGTGTCCATGGCACCGGCATGGCCGTAGCCATGCCGTCATGGCAGCGGCAGGCAAATTACAACAGAAGTTTACCTACCCGCAGAGGAGTTACTCTGGGGAATGCGTACTAATGAATGAATTCATCTCTGGCCTAAAATATCAACACCGGAGCCTCTATCGTTTACGAAGCCCCACTAAGACATGTTTTAGGATATGTAATAGCGTAGCAAAGGAGCAAGGAATTGTGTCTGAGCTGAACCAAAGCAGACGGCCATGATGGAACATCGAACAGAGTGATTAAGTGAGCGTGGCAGTTGGTCATACACAGACCAGCAATACGGTAACCACCACTAAAAGCAACAGAGAAACAGGGGCACCCCGCAGCACCCCCACGCTTGGGCCAGCATTCGTCGTTACAGCTGCTGGTGGCTGGGATGGTCTAGCCCCAAAACTCGAAACTGGGTTGGAAGCTGACGTGGTAAAGCCGGGTATCGAAACGGTTGCCTCCATAGTGGGTCTGTTAGAGGTCGCCGCCGTGGTTGTATTCGTAAACGGATAAGCCCCAAATGGCTTTGCCGGGCTGATCGCACTGCCGGGGACGAGCTCTCCAGAGGATGTGTCTGTCCAAATAACGGACAGCGGAAGGGGGCTGATACCGATGCCTAGACTATCTAGGACCACCACCTCGTGTTGTGCGAATACGCTACCTGCGAGTAGGGAGATCAACCCAACTGCGAAGAAGAGCATGTTGGTTGTGGGATGACAGGTTTGGGGACCACGTGGGATTCGTGGGGGTAGAGCTGAAGGGCCTCGGTGAAGGGTCTTGGTGAAGGGTCTTAGTGACGGGTCTTTGTGTTTATTTCACGGAGCCCAGCCCTGCTCCTATGAAAATGGGGGCGAGTAAGCGATAAATTCATCCACAGGCGGAAATGGGGCCTACCTGAAGTTCGCCGCGATATGGGGTATAGGGCCTAGCAAGCTATAAGAACTCCGGTGCCGTTGAATTAAGCCATCCATACAGGATAAAGTGTAACCTGCTGTATGTGGGGGTGGGTGTAAGGTTGATCCGTTATCCCCAAAGGTATGGCCAATGCCCTTAATATATGATCAAGCCCGCCCAGCCGCCTCCGGAGAGTCGGTTAGTTCGTCGCCCGGTTTATCACATGCTCCAGCGCTACTGTATCGCATGCAAGGCATTCAGGGCAAGATTGGATAAATTTTACTTTTAGGATTTCAAGGGACAGCATCCTCCAAGGATCACAAGGCGGAAGGTGCTCGTTGAAATGCCATGTGTCGCGGGCGGAACTACCCGAGACTTTTCCGTAGCGGCGAATAGGAGCCAGCCAAATTGTGTGGCCCCTATTTGCCCAGCCCGGATTGCTAGCGGGCGAAAAAGTTTTCTTTACCCGTGTCCTTGTCCTGTCATATAGTCTTCTCCTTTCACTGAATCATATCTACTCCAACAGTGCTCGAACCCCTCTAGTTAGTTGGTCCGGGCCGAATGATCTACTAAGATCAGTTCATAGATGCGTAATCAACGTCGGGAAAGCAAAGAATATTCTAGCCCTCGCGCAGCTACTTATGATACAAGCCCCTTACCAGTCTGTGTGATACACCTATGTTATCCGACGAGAGAGCTACCGCAACAACCGCAATAGCTATAATAAAAACAATTACAACCACCAACTTTATGACCCCAATAGAAAACTTTATCACAACAGCGGCCGCGATGACGATCGCCACCACCGCAACAACTATTACGATAATAGCACCTTTAGTGATGGGTATTCTAGGCTTCTTGTCGACCTGCTCATTGCGCTTGTGTCGCATTTGGGGGTAATTAAGATCGATACATCTAGTCTCCGCGCAGCGAGACTGGGCGTTAAAGTTTGGTGCTGTAAGAGGGTATGCAGCCGCCTTCATAGGAATTACGGTCCAAGAGATCCCGAAGAGGGCAAGGGCCAACATTGAACTAACTGTCGCGCGCATTTTGGGGGTGAGTCAAGCGATGATAGGTTCGAACTCGTATATGAACGACCATTTAAGATTGTTGCAGGACCCAAAGCTTCAAATAGTGTGGGCGGGGCCGGTAGCGTTCCTAGAAGCCTTTACCGGCCCCCTCCGCCCAGTAACCAAAGGAATTCAAAACCTCCCCCTCCCCACTTGAAATTTCGGACCCGACCTACCGCGACTCTTGTGCCTCTGCAATGAAGCCCTCTACGGATGTAACCGGTAAGGTTCTCCTTGCTCTACTACTTACGGCAGCTGAAGCATTTTGGCGGTTACCGTGTCGCCTTAGCGGGTTAGCTCGCATCGATCCTCTCGAGAGCCCCGGTAATATATCTGAGCATGCGCATGCTATACACGGGGGAACAAGTAGGTCAAGCGAGATCTCTTGTCCTAGATGTGCGGACCGTTATGATACCGGGCTAACGGCTTCTACCGCTGTGAGAAGATTTCGGGATATCTTCCTCATATTCGGACCTGATCTCATCAAACGGAACCAGCTGTGCGGTTCTGCAGGACAAATCCGCATACTGGGCCCCGGCCCTTTATTTCATAGGCGATGATGGCACTGCCAAGTTAGTCGGGCAAGTTGGTGGAATGCTCATGTGAGTTGCACGTGCCATCCAATATCATTTCTGTGAAATCTCGTTGGATGCACTGACGACTGGACCTCAGTTACTACTTCAGCGGTAATGACACCCGGGCCTTTCCTCCAGAATTCCAAATGATCGCTGGCGACTCCCACCAACGCAACTTCACTTGGCCTGTGCCTGACCCCCCAAGGCCTTGGTCTGGAGGAGACGCCAGCCAGAAGGCGTTGTCCCAAAAGGCGATTGGCTTCAACTGCCTAAATTACCATGAAAAACCCGAAGGATCTCTGGTTCGCCATTTCCTCCCTAGCAAATCGGAGTTAGATTCGAATTGCGCGGATGGTGTTCGGTTTGAGCTTATGTTTCCAAGCTGTTGGAACGGAAGGGATCCAGATTCCCCTGACCACAAGTCCCACGTTGCTTATCCAAACCTTGTCATGACAGGCAACTGCCCCCCAGGCTTTGAGACCCGACTCGTCGGTCTCCTTTTTGAAAGTATCTGGAACACAACCGCCTTCAAGGATAGGGTTGGAAAATTCGTAATCTCAAACGGGGACCCCACTGGTATGGATATTACCCCGAAGAAGTTCTATGTCTAACACTAAAGCATTCTCCTAGGATACGGGTATCATGGTGATTTCATCAACGGGTGGGATCCTAAAATCCTCCAGGACGCTATCAATAGATGTATGAACGAGTCTGGGAATGTTGAAGACTGCCCCGCTTTTACAGGTCAACTTCAAAGTGAGACAGAGCAGAGACTCCACTCGATTTCTTTGCCGCCGCAGCTCCAGGTTGAAGATTATGTAGGCCCGAGATCCGGTCTACCTGGTAATGGTGAGTCAATCACTTCAAAGTCCCAGAAGCCTCTTAACTGTCACCTAGTTCCTATATATTCCGGCCAACCGCATACAATGGGGGCCCATACCCAAATTCCGGCGACAAACTCGGTTTGCTCATTAGCTGCTACCTCTGCTGTACTCTCTAGCCCTCTAGGGCCGAATACTGGCCGACCCTGAGAGTATTACAGGGCGCGCGGGATGAAAGAATGTGTTGGAACATCGACGTGAGGCGAGAATCGGGGTGTCGGGGGTAAGGATTCCCGTGACGCGGAATAGGGGCAGGCGAAAATGTACTAGTAATTATTGTTGAAAGAACCATATCCGCGGAAGCATTGGCACGTGGACGTCACTCCGTTATGCCAGATCAGCTGGCTAGATACTAGATTAGATTTCTTTATGTTCTTTATGCTATGCTAGCAGCTTGGCTGCGACGAGACTCTCTTTGATGCGAGGTCTATATTAGACCCCTCTACTTCGTGTATCTAGAGACAGGACGAATGCGATACACAATTCCAACAATTATTTGGTCGGCTTGGCACTTCGCCCCCGACGAGAACCTCTCGTTCTACTCACTTTGTACTTAGAACACACAATGACTATCCACCGGAACCACAGTAGCAGCTGCTAGGTTCTATTGCAATAACCTAGTGTTTCCTACAGAATGACTTACTATGGCAGCCTAACTACAAGGCTAAGCTAGAGGCGCCTGTTTCGGGGGCTGGTAGATTGTGGTGACCCCACCAGGTGTGGTTTGTTACGGAACACCACTTATGTATTGCTCACAATGGGGGTCGGGTTTTCTGAATGTGGCAACTGTAGGGTGTTCAATTGTTGCCAAGACAAGTGATTTCGTTTATCCTCTGAATTGACTCCATATTATATTGGGTGTTGGTATTGCCACACCCTTTTTTGGTACGGCCACACCATTGAGTTTGGTACGGCCACACCCTGGAGTTTGGTGCGGCCACACCCCATCGCTGTAAATTTGGTACCGCCACACCTTGGAGTTTGGTGCGGCCACATCCTATTGTTAAGTTTGAGCTCACCGGCTTTTTGTCACCGCCTTTTGAAAAGATTTTACATAGTCTACAGCATTCCCACCCCCAAGATTCCATATACAAGCACTCATCAATATATTCTCACTGCAAGAATCTCCTGTAATTACGCCCATCAATATATTCATACTTCAAGGGTCTCTCGTTGTCTCGTCTATTGACAATACCTTTAACACCTCCTCCCGATGCACTCTTTGGAAGCCTAGAGGCACTGCTTACAAGTACCAAGGCCTACACTAGTAATCATAGCTTTGCTGTTACTAGTCTTCACAGCAAAAAGAACAAGAACAAAATTCTCTATAGAGTCTGGCTGAAGTGTGATCGAGGCAGAAAGTACAGGGCTCAGGGTCTTACTGATGAGATACGGACTCGACTTACAGCATCACGATATGTTGAATGTCCATTTTCTGCAATAGCAAAATGATTGGAGTCTGAAGAATGGGTTCTTGTTAATGCCTACTATTTTTATCTATATCCTAGCTAATTAGATACTCTATATAGTCTGTTCCTAAGCCAGAACATAACCACGAACCATCCTCTACCTCAGCATCCCACCCTAGCTTATAGAAACTTGATATTTCTGCTTGGTCACAGATAAATCAGCTATCCAATGCAGGTATTGAGCCATGTCAAATTATGTCAGCATTACGTCAAGAGAATCCTGATATTAACATTGTTTTGCATGATATCTACAATGCTAGAAAGCGCTAAAAATAAGCAGCTCTTGATAGTAATACTCCTGCTCAAGCACTAGTAAAAGCTCTCAAGAGTTCTACCTACTAAAGTGTCTCATGCAGATTCTGACCACTACTGGGATTCTGACCACTTTTCTGTAACCTATCTAGCAAGGAAAAGATACTACAATACAGTCACTTATATTACCAATTTCCACTCCAGCAAGACTTTCTTGATCTACATCTACCTCCTGCAAGAGTGTACTATGCTGTGCTCGCACTTGTGCTTGTGTTACCGGCCTCGACCTCCCTCCCCCCTTCTTTTTTTTTGGCTCCTCTAAAACATCTTTAAGCCGACAAGGGCCATTAACTGCTGCACGTTTACGCTTTCGAGAGGCTGCTTCCTCCATTTTCTGTACTTCTTGATGAAGTTGAAGGCAATCTGCTTCAGCAATAGCTGCCCATGCCTGGAAAATTGCTGCAGCACTTCCAATTTTTTTTGCAGCCTGAATAGCTACAGAACCTGGACTATCGAGAAGTCCCACTACCTCATGTAACTCTTTACTGTTTCTAGGGGTTCGAAGGGTCCCATCAACTCCTGCAGGTGGTGGGGTCGGTGGAGATGGTAGAATCAAGTGCTGAATAGCTTTTTGTGGATCAAATGGAACTAAGCTAGTCTTTTTAAATCCAGCCTTGATATTTCTTTCTGTTATAGCTTGTAGGCGAATTTCTGAATAGGTTTGGACAAATTCTGTCTTCGGAAATCATGAGGCTCCAGTATGAAGGCGTTTTTCCATGGCACCCCGAAAATAGTGTTTTAATGGATCAAAAACTGCAACATCTAAAGGTTGAAGCATATGTGACGTATAAGCTGGTAGGCAGAGGAGAATGATCTTCCGATTGTTGCAAAAATCTTGAAATTCCGGAGTACAATGACTTCCATGGCCATCTAAAATAAGAAATCGATAGCTGTCATCTGAGGGTCTCGTTGCTGTTTCGAAATGCTCCTTTAGCTACCATAGTCCCAGGCTATTACTTGTCCAACCTTTAGGACTAGTTACAACAATCCAATCTTTTGGAGCATTATGCTGAAACCAATGTCGCTGTAGATGCTTTCTCTTATAGATTATCATTGTCGAAATCGCTTTTCCGGCTGCCGAGACACACTCAATTACAGTAAGAAGTTCGCCTTTTTTCCATTTTGTTGATTGCTGTAGAGAGGTATTATGCTTATCAATAATCACATAATGAGATTCCCCATCATCCAATATAAACCCTGTCTCATCTATATTGTAGATGTGTTGGGGTAATGGCTTTTGGTTATCGAAAAATCGCTTATATCGATTGAACCAGTCTTGAAAGTTTTCCGCTGTACATGCAGCTTGACGAGGCTGTTCTAAAGGTTTTGAAAGAATTAGCTTTAGATGAGGGTGCCGTTGGGTAAAGCGAGAGGGCCAATTGATGCCAGCAAGGTATGTTGAAATTGTTTGTCGTCGGGTGTTATTCGCATGGTTTAAAATTAAGTGACCAGCCATTATATGCAGTAATTCTGAACGAATAGCAAAACCACGGCTATCCCATTGCTGTACCCATTCCGCTAAAGCCTTCTCTTCTTATGGCATACATATTTGCTGATGTTTATGGCTTTTTAGTTGAGATTGTGCACCTTTGAGCTGACCAAGCAAGGTGGTATGCAGCACCCCTTCAGACTTTACTGCATTTCGGATTGACTTATATTTTCTATTCTGAAGGCCTTCGAGAGCAGCACTGATCTTAGATTCATCAACCATGGTCACTGGTTGCAGAGAGCTAGGGTGCGATGGAATTGACAGGGTAGTTGGTCATTTCGGAAAGACAACGTGGTCAGAATCTCGGTAGTGGTCAGAATCTTCGTGAGACACTTTATCATCAGATTAAAACAGATGAGGTTGGACATCTAACTCATGTTTTTTTTGTATATCCGAAGTCTCTTTTACAATTAAAGTCCTATCCTGGTGTTTTGCTTATGGATTGCACTTATAAGACAAATTGATTCAAGATACCACGTCTTGTTATTGTTGGATGTACTTATCTAAATACTACATTCTTTGTTGCTTTTGTTTTATTGTGGGGAGAATTTCAAGAGGACTATATATGAGCAATGAAAGTATTGAAGTCGCTATTAGATCAAGATGGATATACCTATCCTGGTGTAATGGCAACAGATAGGGAGCTAGCTTTGATTAATTCTCTACATTTGGTATTTCCTTCATGCAAGCAATTACTATGCGAGTGGCATGTTCAGCAAAATGTATTATGCAAAGTAGCCACTGCATTTAAAGAGATGGAAGGGGAGGCTAGGAACGAGTTTATGACTGCCTGGGCTTCAGTGTTAGCAGCAGGATCCCAAAATGAGTTTGATCAGCAATGGGATATACTCTTTGACACTTACAACACCAGCTATGAGGATCTGGTTTGGTATCTAAAGGATACATATGTCATGAACGTAGAATCTTGGTACTTGGAAAGTGAGGTAAGACTACTTCTATTCGATGATTCAAAGCTAAAGAGGAGAGGAAGTGTAGAAGAAGACCTCGCATTTATATATATAAGAAGAGAGAGCTCTTGAACCCGCCACAAACTGTTATGAGTTATGTTAGCCGGGGTTGGGCCCGCTGGCTATACTACAAACAGTAGTAATTTGAGGTGTGGTCTGTTCGGAGGTTTGTTGGGCAGCACAGTTGAGGTCCTCGTAGAGGCTTGAGGGCTTTGTGAGAGGTTTGTGGGTCTGGCGATAAGCTCATGCGGCTCAGTGCGGCTCATAGAGGCTGGATCAGAGGCTCAGATCAGAGGTTCGTAACAACATGGCTAGCATTGAAGTAGAACTTGGTTAGGTTTTGGGTGGACCAGAATCTACACTTTGGAAACTGAGCGACCTCTCATGTTGAAGGAGCTTATTTTACCTTAAAGCGCTATC